>APFE030051815.1:110097-142961 GCA_000404065.3 Pinus taeda | reverse complement strand
GAAGATTCCACATGGGAGGATGAGAATTTTATACAGAAGTATCCAGAACTACTCAAGCGTTGAGGACAACACTTTTTTTGAAGGAGAGGGGCATGTTGGGTCCCTATAATACTAGTGATTACCCCCATTACTATGGTAGTTGTACCCCTTATTTATATTGTTGTGCCCCTATTACCCCATATTGCTATTACTGTGCCCCATAGAATCCCTCTATTGTTATTTTTGTGGCTTTTATATTATTATTGTTAGGTCGGCTGGGTTATATTGTGACTCCTTAGACTCCTATATATAGAAAGGAGGTTTTATCATTTGTATCATTGAAGAATTGTTCATTTATGTAATGTAAAGGAGGTTGCCCCCTTGAAGAGGCTGAATTCTAAGGCGTTGATCTATCTTTTCTATCTTTTCTTGAGCTAGTTTCATAACAGATAGACAGAAGGATTCTAAAGATCCAATTACCTAATGTTGAAATGTGGGAAATATTGGCTGATTTACTGTAAGAAAAATTCAATAAAAGGGTAAAAGTAAGACAACCAGGTGAAAGGATGAAGACGGGTTAGCAGGGTCAAAGAGTACCAGCGACAAAGTGTATCAGATGAAAGCCTAAAATGACTAAATCCCCCAGCGTGAAAGTTCAAACAACAAAGAGCATAAAGGCCAACAGTACCAAAATAAGTGGGACAACATGAAAGTAGTTCAATAGGTGTCTCTATCTTCTTGCAAGAAGATACTTTTATTTCCTAGATTAAATCTCAAGTTAGTTTGAGATATTTTGTAATAATTTTTGTATAAATAATTCACAATTCGAAGTATGTAGGGTGGATTCTTAGACATTTGATCAAAAGACTGTAAAGCTATTGTATCATTGACTGAGCCAGCACGCTGGATTGATGAATAAAGACAAGATTTTTCATTAGATTCATGTGTTGAGTGATGTGTAGACAAGTATTTTCTTATGTTATTGTTATTTTTCGTAACGTTTTTCCACAACATTTAATGTATTTCTGAATCTGAATGCTATAACTGGAACAATATCTCAAAATTTGTTTAATTACACTATGTTTTAACAGCTAGGCATATCAATTTTTTCTACTGATATCTAAGTTAAGGAATTCTTAATTGTTCCTTAGTTTAGTTTGTTTCTTTCTAATCTAGATCAAAGGATTGTTAATTTCCCTTTGCTTTCGATTACCCTTTATTCTTTGTTTATATCCCGGTTTGAGAATTCTTAACTACCCTCTCCTCCTGATTAAAACCATTTCACCAGCCTTGGCCCAAAGACCTTCACTTTACTCTACTAGCTTTCCCTTTGAACATTCCCATTAGTAAGTTAATCCAGTTCTTCTTCCCTTATGTTCACTCCATAGCCCAATGGTCTAAAGACATCATTCTATCCACCTGTTTCAAGGATTTCACCATCCAATCTAACAAGAAAATCAAAAACCTCCATAATGTTCATAACTAGCCTTAAATCCTAGCAAACAAAGCTAAATCATATAGAGAGAGCCCTCTCTAAGCCTAGGTTGGATAGAGCTTACGCTCCAAAGTTGGTTTGTGGTTACCTTGGTCATTTTCTTTCTTCTAATAACTTCTAGAGAAATTTCTGAGTGATAACATAGTGGCAACCATACTGGGGAACAACGAATCCTCAGTCCTAATAAAGATTTAAGAAAATTCTAAATCTACATTTTGAGCCTCTTAAAGTCATTTGTTAGAAGTTATTTTGAAAAATCTCATAAAAACAATTAAAATTTTTGGAATTTTGGCTTCTAGGAAGACTCATTTTACTAGGGCTAATCAAGATCCAAACCCTACCCCAGTAGTTGATAATCCCAACCTAATTTCAAGAAAATCTAAAAAAAAAAAAAAATTGGTTAGCCAAATACCATTAGTTAAAGCTAATTCATGTCCCGATGAGTGGTTATTTCTAGAAGAACTTCCCTTTGATGTGCCATTTGATCTTTCATTATTTAGAACAAAATTTGAAAATGGAATCGATGAAGCTCTCCTAGATCCTAACTTTATTGCAGACCTTGAAATTCAACAGGCCAACAAATCAATTGATGAATACATTCTTAAATCTCCACAATCATGCATTAATCTGAACAATTGTCCACTACTTTGAGTTCACCATTGTTCCCTTCAAATTCAACAATAACACCCTCTGAAGTCCATTCTTCACCACCATTTATACGTACACTTCCTCACCGACCTATCGTTACTCATTCATTATCTACTAGTCCTAATTCTTCATCCACTGTTGCATCATCTCCAAGTACCTCAACCCCACATCTCAGCCCCTCCCAACTTACAGCAATGGCAAACATATATGATCCTCTCGTTTTACAAGTCCAACTTCAAGCTATGCCTGTAGATTATCAGAGTAAGATTTTTTTGTTTGATGCTACTGGTCATGACACTACCCAATAGCATGTAAACAAGATGTCTAAGTTTTTTGAATTGCATGAAATAGATGAAGCAGATGTCTAGATGAGACTCTTTGCCCAAACTATGACTGGTGATGTCAAGAAGTGGTTCAAAGCCTTTCCTGCAAACCACACTATAGACCTAGCAATTTTTCAAAGATTATTTATTGATAGGTGGGAAAATAAAAAGAATACCTTACAAATCCTTTCAGAATATGAGAATATTAGAAGAGGACCTAATGAAACTATTCAAGATTACTGCACTAGATTCAATAACATATATATAATGCAATCCCAGTTAACCTTAGACCCCCACTTGACTTAGCATTAATAAAGTTTCCTTATGGTTTTGACACAGATATGGCATACCAACTTAGGGAAAGAAATCCCCCAACATTAGAAGAAATGCAAAGTGTAGCCATTAGTGTAGAAGCTAATTTATTGGCTAAAAGGGCTAGAGTTAGAAATGAAAGGAGAGGAACTACAAAGGATGAAACTTCACCATCTGACATTAAAATAGATAGTTTAACCAAAAGTATGGAAAGATTGATGGATAGAATAGAGAACATGGAGAGGAAACCTCAATGGGATAACCAACAAGCATCTCCAGTTAGAAACCCAAATTTTAGAAAAAACCAAAACATTGGGAAAAATGGACTAGATCAGAACGTTAGGCCTCCTTTTCAAGAAAATTATGCAGAGACATCCCATCCTGAAGATCCAGAACAAGATACACAAATTAACCTAATGGGAATAAATGATGAGGACACTATTTTTCTAACCCAAGATGAGCAGGAATAGTATATGCTGCATCAATTACAAATACAGTCTGGGGAATCATTTGATTACAAACAGGGATATGATTATGCCATCTTTGAAGTTCACAAATAGTATAATCTAAGAAGCAAAAATAATGTTGATGTCCCTAACCAAACCAAGAAAACATCCTCCAAATTCTCCCTAGGGAAAACCCAAAACCTTCTAGCCCCACAATTGTAGACATAACTTCTGATCAAACTTCTGTTGATCAATCATCCACTTCAATTCCACATAAGGAACTAGCAAGCAAAGCTCAAACATCAAATTTGAAAACCCACACAAGGAGGTCCCCAATAAAGGAAAAGAGGACAAGCCTACTCAAATCCCTGCTGCAAAAATTCAAAACCTTCAAACATAAAATATCTCTTTGCCATTCAATTTGGGAGCAGAGATAGAAAAGTTAAACATTTCAGTTCCTTTAACAGAACTAATCAAGAATGAAACTTATAAATCACAAATAACCCAGACCTTAAACATTGTTGAAAATAAGGATTCGGTCAACTTGTTTGATGACCAACCAAAACTCGTATTTGGTCCAGATGTTAATGGAAAACCATTAGAAGGAGGAGTTCCTCCTTTTTACATTAGCCTTAGTATCCATGACAAATTCTACACAATGCAATGTTGGATTCTGGGGCCTCTCACAACTTAATGCCCAAATTAGTGATGGAGAAATTAAACCTACACATTACAAGGCATTATAAAGACTTATTCTCATTTGACTCTAGTCAGGTAAAGTGTCTAGGATTGATTAAAGACCTGTGTGCCACTTTAGTCCAATATCTAGCCAAAAGAATCCTTATGGATATTGTAGTTGTTGACATCCCACCAAATTATAGCATGTTGTTATCCAAATCATGGGTAGCCAAGCTTTAGGGATCCTTACAACTAGATATGTGATCCGGATTTAAACAGGAACACAATAAAATACAGAGATAACCATATACACAAAGACACAGTAGAAATAATGCTTCATTTCATTAATGGAAAGTACCGAAATATGCTTACAACCAGAAATGGAAATAAACCAGCTAGGGAAATGGTAGCTTATCTCAGAGAAGAGATGTGGCGGCTACATGCCTCTGAACTGTTCTGAACTATGTTACGATGAGGCTCGAAGGACTATTTATTGTTGAGAAACAATGGAAAACCCTTCACATTCCAAAGCCTAACCCTAGAAGATGAGAAAGATCTATCTGAGAACTACCACTTTGGGATGGACAACAACAGTCCATAGACTCATGTTTCCCCTACATTTCCCAAAAAACATCGCTTAGGGCCTCAAAATGGCTCCGAAAATTCAGGACCCGAAAAAAATGCTAAAAAAATAGTAAATTGTGCTACAATTACGGAAACTGAAAAACTGAAAGAGATAGTTGTGGGGGTCCAAATGGGATAGGTGGGTGGCCACCAACATCCACCTGGATCACTCCTCCCCCCTTAGGAAGCAATGGTCCCCATTGCGTTGACTTCCTCCCTGAGATGAGGAAGCTTCTGCTGAGCTGGGTCGTTGGTGAGCTGTTCTGCAATCTCTGATGTGTCTAGAAATGGTGGGAAGCATGGTCGACGATGGTCCACATTGAACACTCGGTGCAAGCGAAGGAATGGAGGAATGTTGTGCTTCAAATAATTGTTGCCCATAGCCTTGGTACTAGTGTAAGGACCATGTCGAAGTGGTTTGAGTTTCGGATGGGTTCTGGTAAGGCGTTCTCTCTGCAGATGTAACCAAACTTTGTCACCAACCTGAAACTTGTGTGGTACCCCTGTGGGTGAGGAGAAGTTTTTCCTGTGTTCTGTCATGACTATATCCCTCTGTTGCTGCTACTGCATGGAGGAACCCTTTGCGGGGGTCATGGATGTAGCAAAGATCTTCCCCTTACTTTGGGAGTAAACCATACAGGTGAATTTCCTGGTCTGGGATATGAGCTTGCTGCCTTTCTTAGCAGTGATCAAAGAGGTAGCGATAGGTGGGGCTACCTCCAATATCATGTATAATGAATCACCCAAAGAAATAATGACAGCGCGAGGCCTTGACTCATACACAACATGTCGCTTCCATAAGTATGGTTGTCCTAATAGTACATCACAAACATCCAGAGGTGTAACATCACAGAATACCTCATCTGTGAAGGGCTTGTTGCTATAGGGAAGGCGACACTGCTGGCAAACTTTGAGATCTCGTCCTTCTTGAAGCCACCCGATACTGTATGGCTGTGGGTGTGGTGTAGTCGGTAGGCCCAACGGCTTCACGACCTCTGCTGAAATAAGGTTCTTTTGGCTACCACTGTTGACAATGAATTGTAGTGGCAAACCCTTCACCCACATCTGTGAGTGGAAAAGACGTTCCCCATCCTCTGGCTCTTTGGCCTCATTCTTTTGGATCTTGGCCGTGGCAATAGTGGCGCTGGGATCTGCATCAATGATCTGCTTCCCTTTGCCATTCCCCTTGTCGGGTTATGGCTCAGGGTTGGAAAATGTATCTGATTCGGAAGCCTTCAACTCGGCCACCAGTGACTACTTGGTCTGACACTCACTTGTGTTATGAGTGGGACTCTTCTGGAACTCGCACCACTTTCCTGTGTCCTTCTTTTGCTTTGTGGTGTTGTTATTTTCTTGCGGCTTCGATGGGTTGTCTTGGGTCACCCCACCTTGGCTTTGTCCTTTGGGCTTCAGATTTGCAGATCCAAAGTCTCGCTTCTTCTGTTTGAACTTTTGCTCGATTTTGAAAGCGTATCATTATGCTGTGTCAAGTGAGGAGATATTCAAGAACTCCATCTCTTCCTAGATGTATCTGTGTAGGCAGCTACAGTATTTGAGTACCAGATGTAGTTCAGAATCTTTGATACCCAACTATGTGCGAAGGGTATGAAAAATGTTTGTGAACTCTGGCACATCTTGGTCTCATCCTTGCCGCAGTGTGGTCCATTTGATGTATTTGTCCTCATAGCTTTTGACAGGGTAGTACTGCTCCTTGATGGCATCTTGGAATGAATCCCAAGTGGGTGTGGCTGAAAATAGTGAGTCTGTGCTTTCATCCTTCTGTTGTAGTAGGTTTTCCACCAGTCCTTGACGTGGGGGGCTGCTTTGAGAAGAGCAAAAACAATCTTTTCCCGACTTGAAAATTCATGAACAGAAAAATATCCTTCTAGTAGATTTAACCATTTATCTACGGCATCTGCGTCTATTTGACCCTCGAAGATGGGGATTTCAAAGTTAACTTGTACCTTAAACGGTGTGGCGTTTCTAGAGTAGCTGTTGGAAGCCGATGCATCGCCTCTAGGTAGCTGTTGAAGAATCTGCGCAAAGTTATCCATCATCGCGTTCCTTTGCCGCTAGAGGGCTTCTTCGAGCAAGATTTTGATAGGATCTCCTGCCCCCTCGTCTTTCTTCTCATCCGCCATGGGAGGCCGTCGGGATTTTTGAGGCTGGTCTTGCAAAGGTTCGACCAGTTCAAGCCCTAACTCCTTATAACCCGACCTCGTTGGGGACATGCAAAGAAAAACAGAGAAAAAGAAGACCGCTCTGATACCACTGAACCGGATTTAAACAGGAACGCAACAAAATACAGAGAAAATCATATACACAAATATGAAGCGGAAATAATACTTCATTTCATTAATGGAAAATACTGAAATATGCTTACAACCAAAAATGGAAATAAACCAGCTAGGGCGATGGTAGCTTATCTCTGAGAAGAGATGTGGTGACTACAAGCCTCTGAACTGTTCCGAACTGTGTTACAATGAGGCTCGAAGGCCTATTTATTGTTGAGAAACAATGGAAAACCCTTCACATTCCAAAGCCGACCCTTAGAAGATGAAACACCAAATTGTGGGCCCCGTTTTGGGCAAATTGGTACATCAATTTCCCGGGGTCGTAACTTTGGCATACGATCTCCGTTTGACGCGTATGATAGCTTGTTAGAAAGATCTATCCGAGAACTACCACTTTGGGAAGGGTAACCTCGGTCCATGGACCCATGTTGCCTTGAGATTTCCCAAAAAACATCGTTTATGGCCTCAAAATAGCTTCGAAAGTTTAGGACCCGAAAAAAACTGCTAAAAATAGTAAATTGTGCTACAATTACGTAAACTGAAAAACTGAAAGAGACAGTTGTGGGGGCCCAAATGGGATAGGTGGGTGGCCACCAACATCCACCTGGATCAATATGTCATATGCAAAAATCTCTGCTTTTGGACAACCTGGGAAACTATACCAAGAAACCTTAATGAAATATATGGTAAGTAGCTAGGATCGGCCTCAAAACTTTTCCGTCTACTCCATACACTTAGATATTGATTCTTTTATCATGTATAATGTTGATCAAGCACAAGAAAATTTTTTAGAGTACCAATACAAAACTAAAAGAAATTGTAGTTTCTACACAAAATGAAACTAATCAGACTACAAAACTGTTCAATGAACAAGACGGTCAAATTGCTATAAATAATGAAAAGTTTGTTGCACCAGATAGTGTAAATATATATCATGAGATATTATGGCATCTAGAATTTGATGGGTCAATCAATATGTTAGGAGAAGGAGCAGGAGTGCGGACATATAACCTGGAAAATAATTACTCATAAGGCCATGCATATAGATTGAATTTTAAATGTACCAACAATATGGCTGAATATGAAGCATTAATTTTGGGTCTTAAGTTAGTTAGGAATCTAGGAGCTAAAAGAGTTTCTGTCATGGGAGACTTTGAACTAGTTATCAAAAAGATTGATGATGTATATAAGACAAAGGACCCTAGATTACGTTGTCATAGGGGAACTATCATAGAAATACTTAACACTTTCCTAGAAACAAAGCTTGCAATAATTCCCAAAAAAACATAACATGCAAGCCCATAGTTTAGCAATGTTTGCCAACACCTGCAAATTACCCTTCCAACCCAACCATTAGTACACTACTGAAGGTAGGCACAGACTTGCAATTCTAGATAATTTGAAGAATTGGAAAATATTTTATGATGAAAAATAGATAAATAACTTTTTAATTTCAGAAGAAGAGTTTACAATAACAATATAGACAATGATACATCAATAGATCCTGACATTAAGGATGAGATAGAAATAAATGAGATAAAAGGTGATAAAATAGATCAACTCAATCCAACTAAATTTGCCAAATTAGATGTAGATAACTTAGAGCAAATTGAGATTGATGAAATAATCAGTGAAGAAACTGAAGTAATTAATCTCAAGGATAACTTCTTATCAAAGGGATTAATCCCTCTTGAATATTTATTTGATTCAAACGATGTTCCTAGGAAACCTAAAATGGAACCTTTAAGGTCTGATATAGAGGAATGTAATATTGGCATCGATGAAAATCCTAAACTGATCAAACTTTCAAAATCACTACCCCCAACTGAAAAAGTGAAATACATTAAGTTGTTGAAAGAATTTCAGGATGTCTTTGCTTGGTGTTATGAGGACCTCAAATCCTATGACACCAACGTCATCCAACATATAATTCCTATTAAAGAAAAACAAAATCCTTTCAAACAAAAACATAGAAGGATTAATCCTGTCTTATTACCTGCAATTGAAAAAGAAATTTAGAGGATGTATGTTGCCAAAATAATTGCACCAATCAAATTTTCTGATTAGGTCTCAAACATGGTACCAACTAGAAACAAACCTAGTGAGATCAGAATCTGTGTGGATCTCAGAAACCTCAACAAAGTGTCGCTAAAAGACAATTACCCTCTCTTGAAAATGGATCACATTTTACAGAAAGTAGTTGGATCAACCATAATCTCATTGTTAGATGGGTTTTTTGGTTACAATCAAATCTTGGTTCATCCAGATGACCAACCCAAAATTGCCTTTACTACTCCTTGGGGCACATTTATGTATGTGAAAATGCCTTTTGGGCTAATGAATGCAAGAGCCACTTTCCAGAGGGTTGTGGATATAACCTTCGCAAAATAAATTCATGATTTCCTTATGATATATCTAGATGATATTACTATATTTTCAAAATCTAACAATCAACATTGGGATCATCTAAGGCATGTTTTTATTAAATGCAGGAAATCTGGAATCTCCTTAAACCCCAAAAAGTCCTTGTTTGTGTTGGAAGAAGGCAATTTGTTTGGTCACATAGTTTCAAAAGTGGTATAAGAATAGAACCTGCTAGAATAGAAGCCATCCTACAAATAAAACACCCTAGGAACATTAAAGACTAACAAGCTTTCTTAGGAAAAATTAATTTTCTTAGAAGATTTATATCTAACCTGGTTGAGTTAATTATATCACTAAACAACATTCTGAAGAAGGACTCCACCATAAAATGGATTGTTGAGGCTAAAAAATCTTTTGAAGACATTAAACTAGCCTTGACTAAAACACATGTGTTAATCAGTCCTAAATTTGACAGGGATTTAGTCTTGTTTTCCTTTGCTTCTAAGCACACAATTGATGTAGTTCTATTGTAGAAAAATGGTCAAGGCTATGAACAACGCATTGCTTTCTTCAGAAAAGCCCTGAGAGATGCCCCCTTGAAATATAATATAATGGAAAAACAAGCCTTGGCTTTAGTCAAAGCCATTAAGGACTTTAGGGTATACATCTTATATTCTCATATAGTATCCCATGTTCCTAATTCAATAGTTAAAGACATCCTAACTCATGATGCTCCTGATGGAAAGAGGGGAAAGTGGATTGCTCTATTTTAGAGTATGATATAGAAATCAAACCTACTAAGTTAATCAAGGGCCAAGGTTTAGCCAAACTCATGGCTGAATCAAACTCTCAGGCCTTGGATATAAACTTTATTGTAGCAATAGATAATGAAGAGGAGATGGCGACTCCACTGATCAGCCAAGCCTTTATTCAATCACTCTGGTATGCTAATATTACTTATGTTTTACTGAATTTACAAGCTCCTCCTGAATTATCTAGGACTAAAAGCAGGTTTTCAAAGATGAAATCCTTGAAATTTTTTATATTAGGCAATGCTCTATTTTGGAGAGATCATGAAGGTATTCTTCTCAATTATTTATTAAAATATGAGGCTCACAAGATCTTGGAAGAATTTCATGCAAGTGATTGTGGAGAACACCTTTACTGGAAGACCACTACAAATAAAATCCTTAGAGCTGGTTTCTACTGGCCTACCTTGTTTGCTGATGTCAAAACGTATGTGACCTCCTATCATAAATGCCAAATCTTTGAGGGGAATAAAAAGCTCTTACCTTTACCCCTCAAGACAATCTCTATAGAAATACCTTTTCAACAATGGGGTTTAGACTTCATTGGTGAAATTCACCAACCCTCCTCTGCCTAGCACAAATGGATCCTCATAGCCATAGACTACTTCACAAAATGGATAGAGGCCATACCTTCAAGGCAAGCCATAGATATTGCTATCATAACTTTCCTTGAAACCAATATCCTATCAAGATTTTGATGTCCAACTAAGCTCATTACTAATAAGGAAGTGGCCTTTAAATCCGAAAGAATGATAGATTTCTACAATAAATACCATATCACCCTTGGCCATTCCACAACCTATTACCCTCAAGGTAATGGATTGGCAGAATCCTCAAACAAAATCCTAGTAAACATCATCAAGAATTTACTAGAGGACAATAAGAAAACTTCGAATAAAAATCTAGTCAATGCCTTATGGGCAGACATATTAACTACTAAGAAATCAATTGGTGCTTCTCCCTATCAACTAGTTTATGGGATGGAAGTTGTCTTTCCATCCACTTTGGGAGTAACAGTAATGAATTTACTTCAAGAATTTTAGGTTGAACCAAATATTATCAAAAGAAGAATCAACCAAACTATTTATCTACAACAAACCAGAGAAGAGGTCTATATCAGGTCTCAAGTTGTGCAGGAAAAGGTTAAAAAGATTTTTGATAAGAGAACCAAGGCTAAAGATTTCTACATTGGTGACAAAGTGCTCATGTGGGATTCAAGGAGGGAAGGTAAAGGCAAACATGGGAAATTTGATTTCCTATGGAAAGGTCCCTATGCCATTATGCTTACAAAGGAAATAATTCCTTCTTCTTGTGAGAAATTAATGGTACAAATACAGAAGGTGGGTCAGCAAATGGTCGAATGCTAAAACATTACTTTGAACCAAGTTACTGATTTTCATTTCCCATTTGTACATACTTTATTTACAAAATCTAGTTTGGATTGGATGGTGATCTTTGAAGTTGAAGCCTGAAGAGAAGGCCTTGAGCTTTAAAAGATTTACTATCATAAGTATCAATAATGTAGATTCACAGAAGAACACTTTGCAAGGTAACATCAACAACAATTCAAAAGTTACTGATCTTCATTAGTTCTTGACATTTCTCTAGAAAATTCCATCCCCAAGTGGAGCCACTGTTAGGTTCCTATACCAATAGGAGTCATAATTTTGAAGGACTAATGTTAAGCCTTGTAATATTGTACATACCTTTACTTTCTACAAATGTTTTCCATGTTAAAAAAAATAAAAAATGTAAAGAGGGTATATCCTAAAAGAAATATGAAAGGACAAAAATAATAAGAGAAGGTCAAAAAATCAAAATATATGAACCCCAAAAAGAAAAAGAGACCATGAAAGTGTGCAAGTCGAAATGCCACTACTATTTAATTTTATGCATAATAACAATTGTGAGTAGCTTGTTATTCATGCCACAATCCATGGTAATCAAACTATTTAATCTTGGTTATTTCATGCTTTTAATTTTATGTTTATAGATAGAGAATAAAATCTGACCTAATAGTTTAATCTTGGTAGATCATTAGATAGGTAAAGAAAATAAAAGGAGCTCATCAATTTAATCTAAGCCCTTGGATGATATAAGGTTTGAATTAGATAGATTATTTTTCAAGAGAAAAATGGATCATAAGGGTTTGCTAGCCTAAATGCACCCACATAAAATGAAGAAAAAATGGCAGGGTAAGTAATGGGTAAGTAGAAGAAAGGTTGCCGAAGTATAAAGTTGATTGAATCAAAACACATGCATCATGGTCAAACACATATTTATATATGTATGATCAATTATGGAAGCGAAAACAAAGATTTGCAACTTAAATCTCATTAAATCCTTCAAGTCAAAGAGGCTCAGAGCATTTCTCTAACGTTTGGTGGGACTGGACCCTCGGCTTAATGACTTAGGGACATAAAGTGTTAGAATATCCTTCATGAAATTCATTTCCCCCTCATTATCCTAATAAAACCCCTTTTCCTAAGGATAAACTTCATTTGCCTAGGAAAAGTGGTGCGATGGCATGGGAAACCGCCTCCCTACTTGACCCGATAAACCATCTACTGCTCATTCATAAAAATTTTCCACCAAAATGTGACTGTTGCTCCATAAAAAGGCCGAGAAGCCCTTTTTCTTCTTTCTTTGCTCGAGCTCTTTGAAAACCTCTACAAACTAGTGCGACGCCTCCAAACACCGAATTCGCCAATTGAACTCCAAACTCATTCCTGAAAAAGTTGTAGAGACCCCAATCAACCTCTTAGTTCATACCAGAGCCATTCAAACTTCTGCAGCTGTCTTCAACTCCAAAATTGAAGATAACTCACCCATTTCTAGGTATTTCACCACGAATTACCACAAAGCCTTTCAAATTTGAAAACGTTCAACCTATAAAGTCTTTTAATTAAGTAAAATTAATTAAAAATTACTTCAAATTTGAAAGACTATTGTCCAAACCCTTTTCAAAACTGCAAGTTTCTGTCAAAACTTTTGATACAAACCTACCTTGCCAAATTCAAATCAACAAGAACTAAATTATGGTTGCCCCTATCTCCATGAATGTTAGACCTATTACAACTCCCCATCTAGACCTAGATCACCTTTCGCTAATAGACAGGGGTTTCCAAATCAAAGACACAAGTGCATATGAGGTCTTGCTCAAACTTCATTGTTTGAGTGGGGACAGATATCTAAACCATTATGATGACATTGGTCTTTGGGAATCTAATTTTCCCAAATACCAATTTCTCTAAGTACATGCTTTTCTAGAAATTGTCCATATGTGCCATCCCCGTTACATCCCCAACGAAAGAGTAGTAATGTCCCTTGACCAGAAAATCATGTTTACCATCACAACTGAATTAATCAATGAGATGTTATAGCTCCAACCAGGCCCACACCTAACCCCACTCTCAATTGGAGATTTGTTAGACTAGTACACCAAGTTGAGTCCATCAAAATTGGCCCAATTATTCCAAACTTTCATTGTTGAAGACAAGCACATTCCTAAAGATGCCCCTCCATATGTTTCTGCCATTTTCTCTAAAAGAGGAAAGCATATTATCACTATGATATCATGTGTTTTGGGCTACACCACTAATGAATTTGTTGATGAGATTATCTTGGCCTTCACGTCCATATTCACCCTAGCAAAGCCTCCTGCTACTATATACAATTATCCCAGTTCATAGCTGAGAAGATGCATGAATAGTTTACTAGAATGGACAATGAGAGAGTGTTCAAACACTCCTCTATATTGTACCACATGTTTCTATATTATCAGTTAGACAGGTTCCCTTTCACCCTTCAGAATCTTGATACTAGAGGTCAGCCCAGGTCTGTCATATTTTGGACTCCATTTTCCACAAGTATTCATCACCATACACTTATACAGACTTCATTGATTTGTTTGTTCATCCAGTCATGGCCATGCTAACAAGAAGTCCTCCACCTAGAATAAGCCAAGATATCAAAATAGTCCTCCAATTTTCTAAGCAAAGTAAAATGGGGGATTGGTACCTTTACCAAAACCAAACAAAAATAAGAATCTATGGGTGTCATCTTGCCCCATACAAACTCTCCAAATACCTCCCAATGAGGTTATTTTCTCTAGAGTACTATCGGAAAATAATGAAGTCTAACGAAGTCAATTTTGTATCAGCCAAGAAAAGAACACAGGTTAGAGTCAAAAACTAGTTGGGCCCTTTCATTTGCAACTCTAGAGAAGCAGGGCAGGAGGCATATCTGATTCTGCAACAGATGAAGCTTGAAAATAGTTTTATGTGGAGATATGACTCTCAAGGGTTTTTTACTAGACTTAGACAAAAGGTCAAATTAGGGCCTTATATTCATCATCCCATACCAAATATTGAAAGATATGCAAATCAATCTAAGTGGTTGGAGAACACCCCTATAGACAGGGATAGCACAAAGGTAAATGTTGAGAATTCCTTGATTGATTTAGAAAGACATCGTGATGAAAGCTTGTTTCTGTAGGTACGTGAACAACAAGAAAGAACCATGAGCACCCCTCATATTATGTAAACTCCTCAAAATGAGGAAAAGAATCCTAAAATGGGTAGAGAAGAAGCCTCTAGCTCATGTATAGACACTTCAAATATGCAGTATGAAGCCAGCTAGAGCAAGAGACCAAGGCTCAGTCCTGTTTCAGAACAGGAAGACAGAGAGGACTCAACACAAGTAACTGATACTGAGCTAGGAATAAGTAAAGGCACAGCTCCATCTGGAGAAGCTCAGGAGCCATCCACATCACAAACTCAGATGTTGGAAAGATAGCTCAGTGTAGAAGTCTCCTCATTCAGTAGGCCTAGTGATAAAGAAAAAGCATTAAAGATAGGTATAAACAAATCAAGATGAGAAATGAAAAACTGAAGGCCCAATCTTATGCACAGTATTTAAATATTACACCTACCAATCAAACTAGGTTGATGTCAAATTTTGACAGCAAAAAGGGAAAGATGCAAATGTCTTTCATAAAGCCAACTGTGCAACCACCAAGGACATCAGTAGATGATAAAAAGATTTATTTTGAGGTATTGGCAAGGGATATCCATCCCATAGACCAAATTCAATTTCATAAACAGGTTGGAGAAATGTTTTACTCCACCCTAACTGGAAAAGCCATAGCTATCCATCAATTGCAAAATTCATTGACCAATATCTTGGCTCAGTATCAGTTGGACAAGGCCTCCTCATAGGCGAAGGATATTAGAATTAAGTCTTTGGAAGACTTAGTGATTGAATTGGGACATGATCCCAAAGACATCAAATCCACTGAGCAACCAGTTAAGAAGAAGAATAATGACATTACAACACTTAAAAAACAATTGAAGATACCTCACTTGCAGCATCCCTAGACACAGGAAGTCTTGGAGAGCCAAGCTAAGCATGAAAAATTGATGGACTTAGTCCTCAAACTCAATGATCAATTAAGAGAAACAGAGAAGGAATTTGACACTTTAATCCAATTAAAGCAGACTGATATTGCCACTACCTCAGTGAATGCCATCCCAACAGTCTCAATAGCTATTCCTTCTAATTTGGCAAGCTCATTGGCTCCAACAACTCCTATGGCCACAGCAGAACAGGTTTCCACACAGTATACATCAGCAGCAAGTACATCAGGGGAAGAGGAAGCAAGATTGGTTAGAGCTATGGAGGAAATGTCCATACAGGCTACAGAAATGAATAAGCTAAAAGAAATGGTGTCAAGCTTGAAAACTAATTAAGGGGTTTTAAATTTTTAGTGGGCAGATATTTTGTATCATAGTACATTTTTACAAATCATCTCAAATAGCCCACCTTATTTTAAGGGAGAGGGTAAAAAAGGTAAATTTAACCCTTGAAATTAGGAGTTACAACCTTCCATTCGCCCATTTTCAAGAATAGGTTTTATTTAAGTGAATTCATTCGCCCATTTTCAAGAATAGGTTTTATTTAAGTGAATCCTATGGGCCAAAGGCCCAAATACCATATTTATAAAAGAGGTATGGTAAATTAATAAAAATATAAATAAATGAGAGGTATGGTAAATAAATAAAGACATTTTTTATATTTACTCCATAAGTCACCTTTATATACATGCAAGGGTGTAAAAAAATAAAAATTATAAGTAAAGTGGAGGTATGATAAATAAATAAAACGTCTTTTTATACTTACTAAAAAGGTATGGTAAATAAATAAAAATATAAATAAACTAGACGTATGATAGATAAATAAAACCTTTTTATATTTAGTCCATATCCCTAGTTTTATTTATGAAGGCTCAAGAAAGAGGTTTTATTTGAGTGAATCCTATGGGCCATGTACCATATTTGTAAAAGAGGTATGGTAAATTAATAAAAATATAAATAAATTAGAGGTATGGTAAACAAATAAAACATTTTTTTATATTTACTCCATAAGTCACCTTATATTTAAGGACACCCAAAAAATGCGTTATATTTAGGTGAAACCTATGGGCAAAATACTATGGGACAAATACCATGGACTAGATTGTTATTAATACCATGAAAAAAAACATTATTAACCCTAATATTAGTATTAATAACAAAAAATGGCACATGGTATTGACCCGTGGTATTCACCAAAATGGCACATGGTATTGACCCATGGTATTCACCAAAATGGCACATGGTATTGACCCATGGTATTCACCTGGAATGTAGCTTATTTAAATGGGGGAATTAAACCAGCATAGATCCATATTTACTTTGGATCTACTAACCCCCGAGAGGTATCAAATATCGTGATATGCAAACTAGCATAGAGTGAAAAAATATTTGATCCCTCTCGGGGCTTGCTGGATCAAAGTAAAAATGGATGTTGTAATTTAATGTATGTTAAACATTTTAGCTTCGTTAAAATAAAAAATAAAATAAAAATCAACTATTAATTTTATTAATTTTTATAAATTACTAGTAGTAATTTTTAAGCTCCAGGTTTATGATAACCCATGGTAATACCAAGATCTTACAAGATTTTATAATTGAGTACGCCATGCCTGGTGAGAGATTCGCCAAAAAATTATATATACATATTATATTATTGATAAAATTGCCTTCCATTTTTCCCATATACCATGGAGACTTGCCCATTTGCCAAAATTATGCAAAAGGAAGAAGTGCAGAAAGCTGCTAGAATGAATGAGAGAATAAAAGCCATGGAAACGGACCTAACACTCAAAGAACCTCTTGGACAAGCTAAGGAACTGCTATGGGCCAATATCATTGACTCTGTTAATGATATTTGGTCATCTATTCATGTAATATTTGAACAAATAGATCTAATAAAGATGGCTACAGAAGCCATCCAAAAGGTAAAAGAGGAATTAGGAGAAATACCTTAAGATGCCACTAGAATCATATAATTGCTTAGCAGTAAAAATAGATATGAGCTTCAAGAATTGGATATAGAGGATAGAACAGAAACAATTTTGGAGGTAAGGAAGGTCCTTTCCAAGAGAAACTTGATGTTAAACTTGGAGGACAAGTGCCAAAATATGTAGATAGCCATTGATATATTTATGGCTAAGTTTTAGATTTTGAGAGAAAATGGGTTACCTAGTCCCTTAGTCATAAATGATAAGCTCATGACACAACAATATGACAACAACAAACTCAGAGAGCTAGCAAAAGAATAGGCTAGTACATCTTCAAGAAAAGTACTGTACCAAACATTTGAAAATTTGTTTTACCTCTAACATAAGGAAAAACACTTTTTCATCAATAAGCCTACTTTTTCCAAGTACATTGAGGCAGATGAGATATACAGAAGGATATTGAAGATCCAATTACCTGATGCTGAAATGTGGGAAAAATTGACTAATTTAATATAAGAAAAATGCAGTAAAAGGGTAAAAGTATGATAACCAAGTGAAAAGATGAAGAAAGTTTAGTAGGGCCAAAGAGTATCAGTGACAAAGTGTATCAGATGAAAGCCTAAAATGACTAAACCCCCCTGCGTGAAAGTTCAAACAGCAAAGTGAATAAAGGGCTAAAACCAAACCATAAAGGTCAGCAATACCAAAATAAGTGGGACAACATGAAAGCAGTTCAATAGTTGTCTCTATCTTCTTGTAAGAAGATATTTTTATTTCTTAGATTAAATCTCAAGTTAGTTTGAGATATTTTGTAATAATTTTTGTATAAATACTTCACAATTTGAAGTATGTAGGGTGAATTCTTAGACATTTCTATAGACTTTTGATCAAAAGACTATAAAGCTATTGTATCATTGACTGAGCCAACAAGCTAGATTTATGAATAAAGAAAAGATATTTCACAGGATTCATGTGTTGTGTGAAGTGCAGACAAGTATTTTCTTATTTTATTTTTATCTTTCTTAAATTTTTTCCACAATCATTAATGTATTTCTGAATCTGAATGCTATAACTGGAACAATATCTCAGAATTTGTTTAATTACACTCTATTTGAATATTTAGACATATAAATGTTTTCCACTGATATCTAAGTTAAGGAATTCTTCATTGCTCCTTAGATTAGGTTGTTTCTTGCTAATCTAGATCAAAGGATTCTTAATTGCCCTTTGCTTTCGATTACCCTTCATTCCTCATTTATATCCCAGCCTGAGAATTCTTAGTTGACCTCTCACCCTAATTAAAACCATTTAATCCCCCCATCCCAAAGACCTACACTTTACTCTGCTAGCTTGCCCTTTGAACATTCCCTTTAGTGATTTGATCTAGTTATGTTGCCCTTCTGTTCACTCCATAGCCCAATGGTTTAAAGACATCATTCTATCCATCTGTTTCAAGGATCTCACCATCCGATCTCACAAACAAATCAAAAACCCCCAAAATATTCATAACTAGCCTGAAATCCCAGCAAACAAAGCTAAATCATATAGAGAGAGACCTCTCTGAGCCTAGGTTGGCTAGAGCCTATGCTCCAAAGTTGGTTTGTAGTTACCTCAGTCATTTTCTTTCTGCTAATAACTTCTAGAGAAATTTCTGAGTGATAACAGGCTCAATTTCAGGTCTCATTATAGTTATTCTCCCGAGGAATATATCGTGCTGCCTATCAACCAAATTTTCCAATATCAGCTATGAAATTTGCTCCTTAATTATCTCTCAATCCTTATTATACATACAATACTTCTCTTGGCGCAAACTTAGGAACAAAATCTTAATGCAAAATCTCAAGAAGTAAAGTGTTCGAATGTGGAGCATGATACCATATTTATAGCTTAATTTGAATTAAAATATGTATGTTCCCTCCAATTCCTTTTCATTAATGCATCTTTGGCAGCAAACGTTGGAAGATATGATCCATAAATGCTCTACCCCCACTCCATTTAATGTAGAAATGACCATCCAATCTTCTATAGTGTTACCAATAGTCACTTTTTGGCCAAGTTACGTGGGTCCCACCATCCTAGCACATCTCCTTCATTGCAACTCTCCTCCGCACCTTGCCTTGATTTTTCATGTAGCCCCATCACTTTCCCTAATCTTCCTTTCAGTAGTGTAGTTTATAGTCTCATGTTCCCTTGCAGCTGCCTGGAGCACTAAGACTATCTTGCATCCATATAGTCATTGCGCAGAGGCGGGATCAACCCTATACAACTTTAATCGACTCCCATTGAATTTTCCCAGAAATAATTCCCCATTCAGCTTCGCAAGTTGAACTACGCCTCCATCCATAATATCCTTAATAATATACAGCCCAACCAATGCATTTGGAACTTCCCCAGAAACTTTGTGAACTTACTATCATACAACAATACCAAATATTCATTCTTGAAGGTGCGTTGTTTCATATGGTAGTCACGCCATGCCTTTTCATGATTCTTTTGTACTTGTTGATGAAAATATGCTAAGAATCGATCTAAGGGCTGCGCGAGGCGTTCTTCTCTGGTATCTCGATCGATCATGTATGTAACTGCAACAATCCAAAAACTGGGCACTATGTAATCCATTGGCATTACAACATCCTGTCCATATACCAATTTGAACGATGTTTGGCCCATAAACTTCTTGTAGGTAGTTCTATACACCCATAGAACAACTGGTATGTGCACATCCCAATCATTTTTCTTCGCATTGCAAATCTTTGTTAAGAAATTTTCCACGATTTTATTAAATTCCTCTACTATGTTGTTCGCTTGAGCATGATATGTCATACTCTTTTTGTGACACATCTAGAATTATTTCAGGAAAGAAATAATTGTTTCATTTAAGAAGTGTGAACCTCTATTGCTCATCAAAATCTTAGGGCAACCAAATAAAGAGAGGATATATTCAAAAATAAACTTTGCAGTTGTAGTTGCGCTACAACACTTTACAGGTTACGCCTCATCCCACCTGGGTAAATATTCAGTTGTTGTAATGATATATCTAGCCCCTGTCTTCTTTCCTAGTCGATGAATTGGCCCCACAAAGTCAATTTCCAACCTATCAAATTATTGTAATGACACCTATGGGTTCAAGGGAAAATCATACTTTCACGATGGTCTCGCCATTCTCTGATAGACATCACATACCCTACAATAGACTTTGGCATCCTTATGCACAATTGGCCACCATAGTCCCAGGGCTGCGCATGATGCATCGACATGGACGTGGAACTCCTTCTCCCAGTCTGGGAACACTAAAATGGATGCAGTGACCATTTTTTCCTTCAAGCATCCAAAATCTTCTAGAAATTATCATCCCAACAAAACATCGCATCCTTTTTCAACAATTTTTCCATGGGTGTTGTAATTTGTGCATATGCCTTGATAAATTTCTTGCAGTATGTTGTGTGGCCCAACATTGTGTGCAATTGTTTCACATTATTTGGAGGCTCCAAGTTAATAATTACGGAAATTTTGGTAGGGTCTACCATCAACCCATGCTTACAGACTACATGGCCCAACAGTATCCCATATGGTATTCAAAATATGCATGTCTTCAAATTAAGGGATATCTGACACCTTCAACAAGTTTCCAACATGAGACGAAGACTGGAAACATGTCTTTTTACTAACCCAAACATCGTCCAATCATCAAAGTAAACCTCCAAAAACTTGTGAACAAACTCCTTGAAGGATACAACGACCACCCTAGAGAATACTGTGAGGGTGTTCTTAAGTCTGAAAGCCATAACTGTATACTAAAAACAACCCCATTCAACTGTGAAGGTAGTCTTACTTCTATCCTCCAACAAAATCTTGATCTAATGGAACCCTTAGAACCCATAAGTTAACAAATAAGCTTCTTCACCTCCAACATTTTCTAGTACTTCGTCTGTGAATGGAGTAGGAAATGGATCATGGACACAAGATTCATTCAAATTCCTCAACTCTATAGATATCCAAATTTCACCCTACATCTTCTTCTCCTGAACCACCATGGGACTAACCCAATCCAATTCTTCGACATATTCAATAATCCCAGCTGCAAGAATCTTATTTAGTTCTTTGCACACCTTTTATTTATACTTAGGATTCAACCGGTAGGGGTGCTTCTTTATTAGCTTCGCAGCTACCTTTAGAGTGATCTTCATGATGCCCGGATCCCCTACTATCCCTTTCAATTCAAAGTATTTGGTGGGAAACAAGTGTTGATACTCTCGTAGTAGGTCCGGGACTTTGTCCACTATATCTTCATCCCAATAGTTGCATATGTTTACAAACTTCAGCTACGCTTCCACCCCAATTTTCACCTGCTTGGTCTTCAAGGGTTGTGAAATATCAGGAACTTCCACCCTAGGCCCTACGACATCACATTGTCCTTCCAACTCGGGAATATTGATGTTCTTAGGATCTTCCTCACCTTCTGAAGTGGTCACATTGTAGTATTCAAGCGCAAGGCGCAACTACGTACTCCAATCTAGTTGTACCCATGTAACAAGTTCTTCATCAATACATTCAAATCCATCTTCAAAGCTAGGAGTGAGCAAAAAACTCTCCTTTAGGACATCCCATTCTGCAGTTCTATGTTGCAACTCTATTTCTAGATACCAATTCATTGGGATCGTATCCAAAATGTGGTAGAATATATGAACCCACTCTAGCTGTGGTTCATCTCCCCATGCTTTTGTCCATCAAGCTAGATTCTCACGTGGGTCATCCATCACTGTATATTTCTCCATAATGCAAGTATTGGCATAACCAAACTATAGCTTCACCATCTACCATTATTCCTTCCAATCTACAAAGCTATTCTTATGTATACCTAACCATCTAAAAGGCATAGCTCGCAACACGATGTCTAGTGCTTGGAATTGATGTTCCTCTGGTACATCCCTTTCAAATTTACCCAGAAACAAATTGACATATTCTAAACCATCATAATATGGTAAGTTGCATACCTCAAGGGATGTACATCAGAGTGACTTTGTAATCCTATTGCAACACAGCGATGATGCCTCATGCAACCTATTTTTCCAGTGTATGGGCTCCTCATCTAAATCTAAATTATAGGAGTTGTCCTTCTCCCACGTAATTCGCTCATCCACCGTAGGGTTAATCCAATATTCATCCCCCACAGTAAGCTTATAGATTGGCTCGATATCGTCATCCTCATCATAATCGCAAACATTTTCAATATGTCATGCTCCCTTCGCTGGATCCAACGGAACAATAACCCTTATTTCCTTATTTTCAAATGTCATGTTGTGCTTCTTAAGGTTGATTATTGTGTTCATATCAAATGCTGAATCAATTCCAAGTAGCATTGGATATGGGTTACTATTGTCCACTATTTTGATCACTTCAAAACCGACTATGGTGTGTGCCCCCTCAATATCCACAGTCAGTCCATGCAGGCACCCCATAGAAATAATATTATGTTGATTCGCCATTCTCAGATGAATTGGGGACCACTATAGTGGTGGTCTACCCATTATTTCCCAAGTTTTCCTTGGCAAAACATTTGCATCAGACCCCAAATCAAGAATTACCTGGTCCATTTCGAATTCTCCTATCTATGCAGTCAATCTCATTTCACGACCAACCCTTTTCTTACTCTTTCCCACCTTATGTATCGTGTGTTGTTCTGGCAGTGGTTGAATCTTGCTAGTGCATTTGTCCATCAATTCTTGCAGTCCTTCTGCTACCTTCTTATTCCTTAGGATCTTCATGCAGGATTTTAAAAAGGATGCTAATAATGAAGGGCCTACCTCCTGCACAGTACTGATGTCTTCAGGCTTCCCTGTGCACGTACTTTGCGTTTTTGATGTAGAAGCTGCTACATCCACGAAGCTCTTCTTTGCTTCCATAAATGTTTCCCTTACTTTATTCAAACTGAATCCAAATTCCTCTTTAGTAGCATTACGAACCCATACATCTTCCACTAGTTTCTTCCCTTTATCCTCCTCAGTAGCTATACCGCTTTGCGTAACAATATTAACACTTGGTCCATATTCATATGGTTCTGACCTTATCATTTGGATTTTCTTCATAGGATTCTAAGTGTTACGGCCTAGATTGACCTCAGGCTGAAACGAGGCAATTCTAGGGTAACTACAAACCACACTTAACTTGGTAGCTAGCCCTACCAGGTTGGGAGAGGGCTCTCTCCTTATCAATCTTAGTTAAGATGACTGCGATTACAGCTTGAGATGACTGAATAGAAATTAGATTTTAGGCTAGGTATAGTAGCTTTGTGGTTTTATTTGATTTTTATGGTTGGTTGCTAGATCAAATGGAGCAGGCAGCTTGGGTATGGGAAATCAAATCAGGGATACAAACATGTTCTGTGGGGAAAGGTAGACAAAGGATTTATGTACTATAAATTATTTGAGATGGTGGATTTAGACTGCTGAGGGATTGATAAGGACATGAGGAGCATGAATCCTCTTCAAAATGTTGAAAACATAGAAAGCCAAATGCATTCCCAAGACAAAGCACTGTAAATTAGTGTATTTCGTCTATTCACTTTGATTCATTTAGTTTAGAGGGGAGAGAGAGAGATGTGGATACATATAAAACATCATAGAAAACTAATTACAAAGAAAAAACAATACATAAACTCAATATCACAAGAATTCCACAAAATAGCTATAAAACCTGGTTTTATTCATTCCCAAACTACTGTAAAGATATACAATAGAGTTCAAAGCTTCCACAAGATTCCAACCTTTGCAAATGACTAAAAAACTAAATAATATAGGCAAGGAAACTACTCATGCTATCTATCAGGCGTCGAATCCATGAGAAGAGGGGTGGTTTCAACCATATCTAAACTAGGAACACAAAAGTAGGTAGTTGAACAGCGTGCCTCTAAAACTTAGGAAACCATTTCATTCATCATCAAACCACTTGAAACTTGATGTATCTACCCTATGAAGTGTTTTTGATCCATATTTACATCAAATACATCATTTACCATGCTACATTTACCAATTAATGAAGAAAAAGTCAAATGCAGCGAAAACTAGGAGAAATCTAGATTTTTAAGCAAAACTGGCAAAATCCATTTAATGCACAACACCACTTCAGGGGTAGTTTTGGAGGCCTTTCGAGGGTCCAAATCAGGTGCAAGATGGCTTGCTAGAAATCCCTTCCTGTATAGTTTCTGGAAAAATTTTATCTTTCTACTTTGGAGCTCATTTGCACCTCCAAAAGTTGATTCTCCCAAGACTGCTTTCTGTGGGTCAAAAAAGTGGCAAAGAGGGCTTGTTTTGGGTGCTTTTTGCCCTTTTGGAGGCCAAGATCTCATCCAAAAATTCTCAAACTTTTTGGGTTTCCTTATTTTTTCATAATGATTCCAAATATGCAAGCCATTTTGCAATAAGGTGTCCCTATCAGAAGCGCAACGCCAGTGGTGTTGCACACCTATTGGAAAAACCTATGTAAAAATTTCCAAAATTCATAAATGACAAAAAATGCTCCAAATTTCTTCAAAATTGGCAAGAGGCATCTTTATTAAGTGCTTTGCTAATCTAATGAAGCTCCAGCCAGGATTTTGAGCTTATCATGCTCTTTTTTGCTCCTTAAGGCCTTTTTCAACTTAGCCTTAAGCCTTTTCGTCCTTGAGTTATATATCTTGTTCCGGGTCAAATAGTGATAGGCCATGTGGCGAAGCATTTTCTTCTCTTTATTAGCCTTATCAAGGTGAATGTTCACCCTTTCTAACTAATTCTCTCAGTCATTCTCAATTATTTCTCAACGGAGGTCATCTTGACCTTTGCTTTCTTTGCTCTTTGCCGATTTTCTTTGATTATTTGTAACTCCATGAGGTCTTGCTTGTATGTCAACTGTTTGCTTTCTTGCTCCAAGTAGTTAGTGATCAATTTTGCCCTCTCTAGATTTACTAACAAAGCATGTATCTCAACCTCTTTCTCTTTGATGATCATGTCTTTGATCCTTGAGTCTAGAGCACTCAAGTCCATTACATTCTCCTCTCGAGCTACCTCATGATCAACCAAGACAAAATCTCTCTCTTGCCCTTCACTAGGGTCCTCCTCATGCATCTTTCTCTTCCCTTTATCTTTTTCCTTGTGTTGCTGGTCAACCTGTACCTGTCTAGTTCAAGAAGAAGGCAAAGCCCCTTCCACTCCCGGTGGAGATAACATTTTCCTGTGATCTAGAGAAGAAAACGAGACCCCTTCCACCCCTGGTGAAGATAATACTTGCCTAGTAGTAGAAAAAAGCCTCCTAGTGCCTCTCTCATAAGTGACAAATATTAGCACTCCCGTAGTCTCAGTCTCTTGGACACCTGGTTGTCCTGAAGGTTGGTATGGAACCAACTCACAAAAAGATATAAAAGATAGATCAACGCTTTAGAATTCTACCTTTTGGAGGGGGAAACCTCCTTTACACTACAAAAATGAATTATTCTTTGACGATTCAAATGATAAAACCTCCTTTCTATATATAGGAGTCTAAGGAGTCACAATATAACCCAGTCGACCTAACAATAATAATATCAAAATAAAGGGATTCTATGGGGCACAATAATAACAATATGAGGATAATAGCGGCACAACAATATTAATAAGAGATACAACTACAATAGAAATGGGGTAATCACTAGTATTATAGGGACCTAACATGCCCCTCTCCTTCAAAAAAGTGTTGTCCTCAATGCTTGAGTAGTTCTAGATGATTCTGTATAAAATTCTCATCCTCCCATGTGGAATCTTCAGCAGATAACTTTTTGCACTTGATGAGATACTCCGAAATTTATCGATTTCGTAGTTGTTGAGTTCTTGTTTTTGTGACTACTTCCGGTAACAATATAATTTTTCCTTCCTCGTCAAGTTCTGGCAATACTGTTTGAACTGGGAGCTTGTTGCCTATAACCTTATTTAAACATGAAACATGGAAAACTAGGTGCACTCGAGAAGCTACAGGAAGCTCCAATTTGTATTCCATAGTACCAATCCTTTGCAACACCTTGTACGGACCATCATACTTTGGTGATAATTTATTATCCTTCTAAACTTGCTTGAGGGACATTTGTTTATATGTTTGTAGCCGTAGGAATACCCAATCACCTATGTCAAAACTTCTTTCACTGCAATGTTGATCTGCCTATTGTTTCATTCTATTTTTCACCAACACGAGGTTATCCTTTAAGAGTTGGAGGACTTGTTGTTGATGCTCGATGTGATGTTCCATTGCTTGAACCTTAGAATTTTTCTCTTAAATATGATGTGAGGATGGTGGCTGATATCCATAAAGTGCCATAAATGGGGTCATTTTTGTTACTGTATGGAAGGAAGTGTTATACCACCATTCAACCAGAGGCAACCATTTGACCCATTGTGTCTCTTTATCAGATACAAAGCAACGATGATATCCTTCCAAACATTTGTTTACTCTCTCAGTTTTCCCATCAGATTGAGGATGATAAGATGAGCTATGAGCTAACTAAGTATCGAGACAAGAAAATAATTTTTTCCACAAATAAGTTTGTCAACTACCACCATGATGACACTCTTTCCCTCAGACTTGGGTAAACGTATGATAAAATCCATTGAAACCTCCTCCCAACATTGGCTTGGAATGGATAAAGGTTGTAATAGACTTGGGGTCTTAATTGTTTCAACTTTATTTTGTTGGGAAACCAAACATTCCACCACAAAATTTTGAATATCTGATTTAAGGTCATCCCAAAAAAATTCCTTCTTAACCCTGTGGTAAGTTTATAAAAATCATGAGTTCCCTCCTAAGGGAGAAGTGTCCAATTCCATAAGAATCTTTTGTTTCAATTGGGAATTCTTACAGAGGTATAAGCGATCTTTGTACCATAATGAATCATTTTGCTAGCTAATTGTATCAGATATACTGGAATCTTGTTGTAACTTTCGAATAAGTGCCCACAATTATTCATCATTCTTCCATTCCTCCCTTGCTTCGTTTATCCAATCTGGCTGGATAATATAAATGGCGCACAATGATGATTCCACATCCTCATCCTTTCTTGAGAGTGCATCTGCCACCACATTTTGCTTCCCTTTTTTGTAGATGATTTCAATGTCATAACCCAACATCTTTGTGACCCACTTATGTTTCTCTTCAAAGGATAATCTTTGTTCTAAAAGGTATTTAAGGCTATCATGATCTGTTTTTACCTTGAAGTGTCTTCCCATTAGGTAGGGTCGCCATTTCTTAAGTGCATGTAGTATTGCCAACATTTCCTTCTCATAAATAATTTTGTGTAAAAACTTTCCCTTAATTGGATGACTTTCAAAAGTAATGGGTCTTTCTTCTTGCATTAAAACAGCACCAATTCCATTTCTTGAAGCATCACATTCCACAATAAAGGTTTTTGTGAAGTCTGGTGTAAGCTAAGACTGGTGCTTGGCACATTGCCTCTTAAGATGTTCGAAGGCCCTTGGTTGCTTCTGAAGTCCATGAAAAATGCATATTTCCTTCAAAATGTTGTTAGAGGTGCTATTTTTCTCCATAATTATTAACAAATACCGATAATACCCGTCAACCAAAGAAATCCTCACAAGAGGCCTTTATGGATGTGGGGATTTCCATTCCTTAATGGCTTTAATTTTTCTAGGGTCTACCTTAACTCCTTCATGAGATACAATATGACCCAGATATTCCACATCTTGTACTCCAAAGAAACATTTGGATCTTTTTGCATATAATGGTTTCTCCTCTAATAGTTGTAGCACCCTGTTAACATGTTCAACATGATCCTTCCAAGACTTGCTGTAGATTAGTATATCATCAAAAAATACTAACACAAATTTTCTAAGGAAGGGTTTGAAAAAGGAATTCATCAAAACTTGAAATGTTGAAGGTGCATTGGTAAGGCCAAAAGGCATGACCAAAAATTCATAATGACACTCATGAGTTATAAATATTGTTTTCGGAATGTCTTCAGTCTTCATTCTGATTTGATGATATCCTGAACAAATATCCAACTTGGGGAAGTAAATTGATCCATGCAATTCATCCAATAATTAATCAATGGCAGGAATGGGAAACTTATCTTTAATAGTGAGCTTCTTGAGCTCCGTATAATTCGAACACGTGCGCCATGATCCATCCTTCTTTTTCACCAATAATACTGAAGCAAAGAAAGAACTTTGACTAGGTTGAATTATACCAGCATCTAGCTTTTCTGCAACCATATGTTCAATTTCACTCTTTTGGGCATAGGGATATCTGTACAGCCTGATGTTTGGAGGAACACTTCTTGGAATCAGATGAACAACATGATAATGATCATGAATAGGTGGGGGACCTTTGGGAGCCTCAAATACCTTCGAATGATTGTCTAAGACCTTTTGGAGATCCAGAGAAATAGATGATTTCGATGTGGAAACATCTAGCGAAGATAATTGTGCAATTACACCTCTCTGTTCCTTTTTTAGAAGCTTTGTCACACCATTAGAGCTGATTATCTTTCCCAGTTTGCATGCAATACCCCTTAATTAAACTTCCTTTCCTTGTGCAAAAAATTTCATGAAAACTTCTTGAAAATTAAAAGCTATTGTACCCAAGAATTGTAACCATTGGACTCCTAGTACAACATCAACACCTCTCATTGGAATGGAAAGCATTGGGCTAGTTAATACATATTCTCACATGGATAGCTTGATATTATGGCACTTTCCAGAGAAATTTATCGTTCCTCCATTTGCAACCATCACTTGACACTCTGGTGTTGGATATAGGAAGCAATTCAATTCTTTTGCTATCTTACAATGAATAAAATTGTGGGTACTTCTTGAATCAATCAACACTATTACCTTTTTCTTCTTGATTTGTCCTTCTATCTTGATGGTTTGAGGAGTGGTAATTCTAGCCAATACATTACAAGATATGGTTGGATTCATTTCTTCTTTATCTAGGCTATGTTCCTGGAGTATATCCTCTTATTTTGACCTTTCTTGCTCCTTTTCTTCTTCGTCTTCACAATCTATGTAGAATAATTTATTCTCAGCAACTTATGACCTTTAGTGTATTTGCTATCACAACTGTAAAAAAGCCCTTTTACTCTTTTTTGTTCCAATTGTTATGGTGTCAAACTTATAGGTTGTGGAAGACTAGGGACAGCAACACTTCCATCTTTATAGTTGTGAGTGGTATGCTTCCTGGTTGCGATAATTTTGTTTTCCATTTTTCTTGCTAACCTGAATGCCTTCTCTAATGAATCGGGTTCCCAAAGGTGAACATCATGTTGGATATTGTCCTTTAAAGTCCCTATTAACACATCAATCATATGTTCCTCTATAATATTTTTTACCCTTATGTTCAATTTTTGGAACTCCTCAATGTGCTCCATTATTGAACCCTTTTGTTTGAGACTTATCAATTGGCTAAAAAAAATGTTGCTTTTTGTATCCTCATAATGTGTTGTCAATTCTTCTATAAAAATTTCCGAAGTGATAATTTGTTTACGGGAGCAGAGCCATTAATACCATACAAACTAATTTGGTTCCAAATATAAAGAGTGCATAACTTTTGTGTGTTTTGCACATTATTGAGATCGAAAAATTGCTCCATCTGTAACATCCATGTTGGGGGATCCTTGCCATCAAACTTCCTCATATCTATTTTTGGAATATGGTGGGTCTTCGATCCAACATTAGAGTCTATGAAATCATGATTAACATTTCTTTTGTTCGCATCATGAGTTTCCTTTACTACCCGTTCACCATTAGTAAGTATTTCTTGTAGAAAATTTGTCAAATCTGTCTTCAAATCTACCACGCCTGTCTTCAAATCTGTCTTCAAATCTATCTTCAAATCATCCATCTTAGCTTCCATGTCATTCATCTTATCTTCTACATCTTTCTTTAAACCATCCATATTAGATTCTGTTACTGTTTGTGCAAGTGACATTTGTTTCACTTGGTCTCGTAATTTTGATATATCATGTTGCATCTCTTCCTCTTCTTCATAAGTCATGCTAGAGCTTTAAAGTTGCTTACTAGGTGCTTGCATTTTCTTTCCTAGGGGCATCAGTTACTGGTAATAATTCTCTACTATGCCCTTTGAATTCCTTCAATAATGTTTCAAACCAAGCTTAAGAAAAAATTTAAAAAAATCTACACACCTTTTTTCACTTTGTAGGAGCTTGATATTACCTCTAATGTATCTCTATAATTTTGGATCATCCAGTTCTAAAATTGAAACCTACAGTAGCCCTCTGTGTCCTCTTTCCAATGCCACTAGTCTGATCCAAATTGGATTCTCCAAGGAAGATTTATGCTGAATCTCCCACAGTGTCCTGATTACAGACTAGTTCAGTAGAGCGAATTTGTACGACGTGCCACATGTCCTTGTTTTGACCTTTGGTTGTGAATAATATATACAAGAAACTAAAATCCATCCTCTTTTTGTACCTTCCTACAAAATTTCAATCTGATGCTCAGAGAGAAAGTTATGACAATTTTCCCTAGCTCACATGTTTGGAATGTTATTCAGGAGTCTGCAAAAATACCAACTTCCTCAAATCATATCTCCGCCAACATAGTGTGAAAAGCTCTGAAATTTGGACCCGTGGTTCAGTGTGATTTCATCTCAAATGGGTTTTCATTTTGCTTTTGAAACATTGCAGAAAAAAGTTATAGCAAAATGCCACGATGACTTATTTGGAGCAACGAAACCCTAGAATCCAAGGCTCTGATACCAAATGTTATGAAACCAGCTCACAAAAAGATAGAAAAGATAGATCAACGCCTTAGAATTCAGCCTCTTCGAGGGGGCAACCTCCTTTACATTACAAAAATGAATGTTTCTTTGATGATTCAAATGACAAAACCTCCTTTCTATATATAGGAGTTTAAGGAGTCACAATATAGCCCAGCCGACCTAACAATAATAATATAAAGGCACAAAAATAACAATAGAGGGATTCTATGGGGCACATTAATAACAATATGGGGACAATAGGAGCACAAAAATATTAATAAGGGATACAATTATAATAGTAATGGTGTAATCACTAGTATTATAGGGACCTAACAAAGGTCTTCCTTCCTCCTGAAGCACTGATGAAAATACTTGAGGGCCTTTGAACATTTCATGGGAAATGAAGGTCTATTATGAAACCAACTCAAGAAAAAGATAGAAAAGATAGATCAATGCCTTAAAATTCAGCCTCTTCGAGGGGGCAACCTCCTTTACATTACATAAATGAACAATTCTTGGATGATTCAAATGACAAAACCTCCTTTCTATATATAGGAGTTTAAGGAGTCACAATATAGCCCAGCCGACCTAACAATAATAATATAAAGGCACAAAAATAACAATAGAGGGATTCTATGGGGCACAATAATAACAATATGGGAGATAATAGGGGCACAACAATGTTAATAAGGGGTATAATTACAATAGTAATGGGGTAATCACTAGTTTATAGGGACCCAACAGCCCCTCCCTTAAAAAAAGTGTTGTCCTCAACGCTGAGTAGTTCTGCGATACTTCTGTATAAAATTCTCATCCTCCCATGTGGAATCTTCAGCGGATAAGTTCTTCCACTTGATAAGATACTCCGAAATTGATCAATTTCGTAGCTGTCAAGTTCTTGTTTCTGTGGCTGCTTTCGGTTCCAATATATTTTTTCCTTCCTCGTCAAGTTCTGGCAATATTGTTTAAACTGGGAGCTTGTCGCCTATAACCTTATTTAAACATGAAACATGTAAAATTAGGTGCAATCGAGAAGCTGCAGGAAGCTCCAATTTGTATGCCATAGTACCAATCTCTTGCAACACCTTGTATGGACCATAATACTTTGGTGCTAATTTATTATCCTTCTTGGCTTGCTTGAGGGGCATTTTCTTATATGGTTGTAGTCATAGGAATACTCAATCACCTACATCAAAACTTCTTTCACTGTGATGTTGATCTGTCTGTTGTTTCATTCTATTTTGTGCCAACGCGAGGTTATCCTTTAAGAGTTGGAGGACTTGCTGATGTTCGATGTGATGTTCCACTGCCTGAACCTTAGAATTTTCTCTTAAATCTGATGTGATGGATGGTGGTTGATACCCATAAAGTGCCATAAATGGGGTCATTTTTGTCACTGTATGGAAGGAAGTGTTATACCACTATTCAGCCAGAGGCAACCATTTGACCATTGTGTCTGTTTATCAGATACAAAGCAACGAAGATATCCTTCCAAACATTTGTTTAATATCTCAGTTTGCCCATCAGATTGAGGATGATAAGATGAGCTATGAGCTAACTCAGTACCAAGGCAAGAAAATAATTCTGTCCAAAAATTTCTAGTGAAAATGGGGTCTCTTTCACTTACAATAATCTTTTGGTTTCCATGTAGCTTTTCAATCGTTTCCATAAATGCAGTAGAAACTATACTAGCTTTAAATGGATGTGATAATGCACAAAAGTGTGCATACTTGGTAAGTCTGTCAACTACCACCATGATGACACTCTTTCCCTCAAACTTGGGTAAACCTTTGATAAAATCCATTGAAACCTCCTC
>APFE030051815.1:85055-106006 GCA_000404065.3 Pinus taeda | reverse complement strand
GTCTAAGGAGTCACAATATAACCCAACCGACCTAACAATAATAATATAAAGCCACAAAAATAACAATAGAGGGATTCTATGAGGCACAGTAATAACAATATGGGGATAATAGGGGCACAACAATGTTAATAAGGGGTACAATTACAATAGTAATGGGGTAATCACTAGTATTATAAGGACCCAACAAGGTCTCCCATGGTATGTTCAGCAAGTTCAACTGATGTAAGACAACCATATTTATCAAGGAGAAGTGATAAATGATGTTGAGCTATTGAGGAAGTGGTTTTCTCTAAACATAATGGGCCATCTTTTCTATGTTCCTACATATAAAGTAGGGGAGGTTCATCATTTTCACCCTAGTGAAGTGCATCAATAACCTGATGTGGTATGCATATAAGCGGGAAAACCTTCCCTCATAGGTGAATTATTTGATTTTGATCTTCATAAGAGGGGAAAACCTATCCTCCAAGTACTTGAAAGGAAACACTCTGCTGATATTGCTGTGATATCTAACCTTAATATAAGGCTCATAATATTCTTTGTCCAAATATTTCCCTACGTTCCATTGTTCACCTACATTTGGGATGTCTGTTGCTTCTGAGATAGTGGTAGGTGATAATTTGAAAGAAACACCGGTAAGGGTAACCTGACCCTTGTCTAGATGAGTAACAAACAACCTAGCTAGCTCATGATGGAATTTGACCCTCTCCACCATTTCACAAAAATCATAGCAAGAGTCATGTCTAAAACATGATATGGCAAGTCAGAAAGCAAGCAACTCTGTAAGCTGATAGGTTCCTCCTGGATGATTTTTCCCCCTTTGTAAGATTTCCTTGGCACATGTCTTTCCCTAGAACTATCACTAAAATTTGCCTCCTCCCTCTCATAGTTTGTGTCTCTCTCCATGGGTTTTGGTGATGTGGTGGCTAATGTGAAATGAAGGATTGTAGTGGGAACTAGATGAGTATGAAAAGATTTTGAAAAGATAAGATGAGTGAGGTGTATGGGGGTGCGAGTGCTTGAAGGAGTGGAAGTTTTGGGGTTTTAGGGAATGAGGGGAATGAGGGAAGTGAGTAGGGTCTAGAATGTGGGATAACGGTTTGATAGAGAAGTAGGTGTGGTGAAAATGTAGGATTTGGGAATTAGGGTTTGGGAATAGTGTAGGGCTAGGGTTTTATATGGAGGGTAGGGTTTTGGCAAAGGAGATCTAGTGAATTAAGGATAGGGGAGGGAACTTAGGAAAATAAGTAAAAAATGGAATAGGAGAGCAACAATAGGTGTTTTATAACTTGTGAGAGGTGATTTAGTGATTAACTAGGGTTTGAAGAAGAAATTCATAGATACTAGGGTTTGCTTTAAATGAGACCGCACAACTCAATAAACCAAGCAACAACTTTTCTTTAGCAAGGTGGAGGACTGTACATTCTTGGAATAAGCAATAAATAGCTTTGTAGGTTTTTTGATAGCAAGTTTGAGGTGTTTGAGCCTTCCCCAACAAGTGCATAGTGCCGGTCAACAGGTGCACAACCACTTTTAATGCGTAGTGCCTGAGTAAATTAACATTGTAGAATAGCAATAGGTTTACAACACACTTTTAATGTGCAATGCAAGGCAATAGATGTGTAGCGCCAGGAAGATACTCTAGTTTTCCTTTGTTTTCTTCCCTTGGTTGAAAATTGTGTTTCTCAGTTCTAGTTAGCTCTCCAATTCAACGATGAAGCAATAAAACATATGAATCGGCTTTTTATACTTTTTCCTCTTTTGATTTTTCATAAACCAAAACCCACTTTTCTATTGTTTTGATAGCTTTTTTCAAAATACTCTGTTTCACTAATATCTGACTTTCTGACCCTTGCAGGTCAATTGATACTAATCTCTTTGACTTTTTGCAGTGGCAGGAGCTGGCATTGTCACCAGGTGACTAGGAACAACTTGTGAAAAATTATTACATAGAGGAACTATAAAATTACATAATTTACATGAAATGAAACCATTAAATACAAATGCTCTATTTTACCTCAAAACAAAGTTTTGAGGTTAAAGTGCTTTATTCAGTTTTCAAAAGAAATATAATGTCTTCATGAAATTTTTTATCCTCCTCATGTGTTTGCTGACGATTTTATTCATTCTTAATGACCATGATCAGAAACGCTAAAATCTAATGAAACCCTAACACTAAACCCTAGGACTGGTAGAAAATGAAATTGAACTGATTGTGGATAGCTAAAAGATGTTTGAACAAGTCAACAGGTATAAGACATGAGGGAAATTGAAATGAAACCACTACCATCAGTTGATCCATGACCTAATGGAATGCAACTGATGAAATGAGACACCTAACATGGATGAAAAAGAGTAATTTTGATCACCGATGGCAATGTGAAGACACTGACACGAACACTAAGTTTGGGTCTTCTTTTCTTGAATCTTCACAATCAGCATGGGATAGCCTTCTATGACATGATAAAACTGCCGACAATATTGACATGAGGGGCGCATTGGATTCTCATAATATCACGCAAAGTTACCTAGTTCTCCACAATTGTAACAAATGATCTAGCCATGACCTCTTCCAAGTCCTCCTCCTCATACTCTTCCTTGACCCTAGAATCCTTCACGCACTATAGATGTGCCTTGTTCCTGAGGACAAGCCTCCATCTATACTTTGTATGTTGGTGTTTTGTCCATCATCAATTCATAACTTCGACAATTTTGCTCGTCATGACCCACATACTTACAGAAATTACAGAACAATTAACAAGGAGTCTGCACAATCTTCTGTAGAAAATGACAATTATCCATTGTGTGTTTTCCTATAATCTGATAAATAGCACACCATGGTACTACTCCCTTACTTCGCCCCGTAGTGTTCTTTGGTTTAAAGGGGACAAGACCCCCTCCAACTAGATAATTCTGGTACACTGGGGAATGATCCTAATCATGAGCCCGTCCCTTATATTTCAAACACCATACTCCCATTCTGACCTCGTTCTGGACATATTTTCCCTTCTTGAGGCTCTGCAACTCCATATGTAGGCTAGTTAGCTGTGACTGAATCTGCTACACAACCAGATTTGTATCCTGAATGGGTGAGGCTTCTAATTTCATAGCAATCTCTAATGCATCTGCCTACATCCCAATCTTCTATCGTGATAGTCGAAATCTCAAATGGGGCAATAGTGAAGCAATGTACCAGTCCTTGTGTTGGTCATTTGTGATCTGCATATTAGTCTACTGGAGCAGAAATTTCAACCTCTGATCAAAGTCCTGTGCAGACAAATTCACTATTTATTGGATCTCTTTGAACTTTGTTACTAACTAGGCTTACAACTTAGGCTTCTTGAATTCATTACTGAGCGCTTTCTTCGTGTCTTCTAGTGTTGCATTTGGATGAGATGAACAATACTAAATAAACCGCCTTAGTTCTCTATATTGCAATGTTGTAACCAACTGCACTTTCTTGAAATCATCATATGTAATCTTCCATGACTTCCACACAACATCTACTAAAAACCAGAACTATTCAGAGCCTTATGTCCCTAAACCCTTGAATATGGGCATATTCATAGCGTTGGCCATGTTGAATAGTAGAGGTGGAGGTAGAGGCAGAGGTGTATGTGTATGAGGCGGAGGTGATGATGGAGGTGGAGTGGATGGACGTGGTATTCCTGCGATACCCTGTTTTACCATCTACAATGTACCTAGAGGTGTCTTTAGAACACTGCCTTCTTCGTCACTATCATATGCTCCCAATAGAGGGTTGTACTCAACACCTAAATATAGATCTCTTTTCAAATGTCTTTCCACCTCACCTAGCTTTCGTTAAATTTCTTCTAAACATTAATTCAATTGTATAACCCTTTCCTCACACAATAGCATTTTAATCCAAGTTTTCAGGGATTTTAGATACTTACTTCTTGGTCCTTTGAAAAACTGCCATTTAGCTTCGCTATAACTAACAGATGTATGGATTGTGAACTCAGTGATGAATCTGATCAAAATTCTATCGATCCAATAATTGACAACACTTGTGATCTTATCTTCTAAAACTTCCATATTCCTTACCAACTCTGGATTCCACACAGTAGGGTTATCCAACTTCCATGTACCTTGACTGCCTGCAAATTTAGATAACCACTGGTGTAATTCACACAAAAAGAGTAGAATAAAATTTCGTGTTTGTCTGTATATAGGTATCTATTTAACCACTCCTCCTTCGACAAGCACGAACTCCTATTTTCCTGGGTTGCAAATTTGTGCAGCTTCTCATCTATCCACTTCTCGATCTCCATCTTAGTTGGGAACCATTTATTCGATATCACACATTTCTCAGATAGATCTTGGTCCCAATAATAGAACCATTTGTTGGCTTGAGGGGTTTTGGACCCAAGTTCAGAGTTAGTTACACCAACCAACAAAACCCTATACTGTCGACCCTTTCGGCAACAACCCATGTAGTACAAGCTACAATCTCACCCAAGGTAGTATTGGGGGACAACAAAGCTAGGTTTTTGCATCTAGAGGTCTAAGTGATCGGTTTCTATTACTTCTAGGGCTTTGTCTTGACCTTCGCAAACCCTAACCCTTGAAACATGGAAATGATGATAACTTACAGATAAAAACTTCTAACTCTATGTTGATAGCTTTAAACATTCATATCATCAAGTAAACTAGCATATATACTACTTTCATGCATCAGTTAAGTGTTTCTTAAGATAATTTCATAAAATAGAGTTAATACATAGAAAATGAAAAAGTAAACATAAAGGCACAGATACACAGATAATGCTCCAAAATAGACTTTATTAAGTAATTTATTAATGTTAGGATGGGGTCTCTAGTGGTAGAATTGAAGTAATTTATTCATTTTTTGTAAATAATTTGGTAAAATATGTAAAGTCTCTGTGAAATGTGGATGTGGAATGCGTAGATAGATAAGATTCAAAGGGGTCTTAGCCCCTTATTTTGGTCAGTTTTGAAGACTCACCCATGGGCGGGGGGGCATGGTATTGTATTAGAAAAGCTACAAATAGTTGAGTCTTAGGGAGTCTTAGATAACTTTAATTTTGGATAGAGAAATATAGAGAGATGAATGAAGGAATAATGTTGTAAGGATTGGATAGACAGGAAGGTCTATTCTTATCAGTAGTGAAGGAAAGGCTTTGTAGCTTGTTAGGTAAACTTGACTCGGGATATAGTCAAAGTTGACCAGGTTAAACAAGTGATGGTTTTGGGGCACATGGTATTATGCACCCATAGTATTCTGCCCGTGGTATTATCTGTAATGGAGCTTATAAAAGGCTAGAAGGACTTCATTGTAATGTAAGACCTAGAGGTGAGCGGTGAAGGTTCAATTGGTTGGATTTTCCAGGGTTTGGGCCAATACTAATAAGATCTTATTAGGTTGGGTTTTTCCCCGGATTTGGGGTTTTCCCAGATAAACATTTGTGTTTATGTGTTTATGGTTGTCGCTAGTTATTTTTATATTTATTCCTCTCAATAATTATTTATGTTATGCAGTAAATTTCTTAACAACTAGTATCAGAGCCATGGTTGAGGGTTTGGGCTTCTAATGTACGCCTTCAATGAAGGATTTATTTTAACCCAATGGATAAAAGGATTAGTGTAGAAGTTTGTTGTTATTTCTCCTGAGATCACCATTGAAAATGGTTAAAGAGATAATTGAATTCAAATTTGATATGGATCTGGATCAATGATGTTGGTCGAAGACTTGGTGGATAGATAAATTTGTGTGAGAAGAGAACAAATTTTCTATGTAGAGTTTGATTGCCAACGTATTTGCATATGAAAAGAAGTCAGATATGGTAAGGGCTAATGTGGATCTGTGGATTAGATCGGTGGGCTGCCTCCTTCTGTCAAAGATCCCTCATCTTCTTCAAGTCCCAATTGCCCTTCCACTCCGCCCACGTAAAGCCGAGCATGAATAAAGAAAATAAATTGGTGGCATCGATGGCACTGCTAGAATTCTCATGCTGAATGCCAGAAATGTGGTTTTCATGGACAATGAGTGTATTTTTGAAGAGCAGTAAGGTTGAGAACAAACATTGTCAAAGGCAGTGATGGCTGAGAACTAAAGACTCAGAAAATGTCCAAGCTTTAAGAAATGACATGATTAATAGAAGTTTTTGCTTTTGTGCGGCATGTGGCTTTGGTGATAACATATTCCATGGGAACTCCATGGAGTGTTTTTTATGGAGAAAGAGAATAATAGTGGTGAGACTGCCGAGACTTAGTGATCAACAGTAATAAGATGTTGGTCTGAAAGGGTCATAAATGAAGCATAGATGTGCAAGCAGAGACATTGGTGGTCTGCAAACGTCTGGGAGCATTTGGTAGGAAACAAGACCAATGCCATCATTGTGGAAGGTTTTAATAAATAAATAAATAAATAAATAAATAAATAATCTACAAGGTTCTCATCGGGCTCACAGTTGGAGCAGTTTGATAGAAGTTTTTGAGCAACTAAAATTGAGAGAGGATGGATCATAATCGCAGCAGCAATAAACAAAAAAAAAAATAATGAAGTCAAATTATTGCATGTAAATGGGCATACTATTCTAAGAGATGGTAAGGCATGTGTACCCCTCGGTGATCACTGGTAAAGTCTGGGTTAGACCTAGGTGATAGGGGGGATGTCGGGTTAACAATACCCTGGTTAAAAACTCTGAGGGGGGTAAGAGGTAGAGTGAGAGGGATTGTCTCACTTAGTAGGTTTGGCTGGAGTTAGTCAAGGAACCCCAAGTCAAGTTTAATGGGGGAATTGTTAGGTAAACTTGACTCAAGATAGAGTCAAAGTTGACTAGGTTAAACAAGTGATGTTTCTGGGGCACATGGCATTGTGCACCCATAGTATTCTGCCTGTGGTATTATATGTAACGGAGCTTATAAAAGGCTGGAAGGACTTCATTTTAATGTAAGACCTAGAGGTGAGTGGTGAAGGCTCACTTGGTCAGATTGGCCAGGGTTTTGGCCAATGCTAGTAAGATCTTATTAGGTTGGGTTTTTCCCCGGATTTGGGGTTTTCCCAGATAAACATTTATGTTTACGTGTTTATGGTTGTCGTTGGTTATTTTTATATTTATTTATCTCAATAATTATTTATGTTATGCAGTAAATTTCTTAACATAGCTGAGTGCGTGGATGCTTAGAAGAGTCCACAACTAAGTGCATGGACCACTGTATTTGAGTGCATAGGGTAGTTGAAGTCTATACTGAACTGATTCTGATTAATAAACACTGATTTTGGGTTGGAAATATTTGCATCTGTGATTTATATATTTATCTATTGACCTCACTCTGAATATTGTTTCCATGAATTAATGTACCTTATCTGTGCAAATTGGTTTAATTGAATATGTTTATGCTTAATAAGATGATTGAATTATGTACACGAAGTTCTAGATCTAAATTCAGTCAGTTTCAGATAAGGAAGAAAGGTTTGCGTGACGGCAAATCTAGATCCTAGAAACACTAGAAGACATGTTCAGGTGTGCGAAAGTAGTAGACAGACCCTGTTAGCACCCAATTAATGAAATTTCCTGATTCTGCGAAGAGTTGAGGGAAACTAGGGCTGAATTAGGAGCTCTAGTGATATAAAAAGGATAGATATGTGTAGAAATAGATCTAGGGTACTAAAAGGCATTACACTAGTCTTTGAATGTAGAAACTTGGTTCTTGGATCCCCCAATACTGCTTCAGGTGAGACTGCAGCTTGCGCTACGTGGATTGTTTCCAAAAGGGCCAGTAGTGAAGGGTTTTATTAGTTAACACAACTAACTCGAAACCAAGCTCAGGACCCCTTAAGCCAACGGATGGTTTCGTTGCCGTGACTGAGATCTTCTTAAAGAGATGTGTGATGTCACATCATTGGAATCCAACTAAGAAACATATTGAAAAGTGGTTAGATCGGAAGATTCATGAGTTTGTGGCTCAAGAAAATAGGAATCCATGCCTGTCGCAAGAGGATTGTTTGAATAGGTATCTGTATATAAAGGTACACAAAATTTTCTTTTGCACTTTCCCAACTGAATTATATCAGTGGTTATCTAAATTAACAAACAATCAAGGAAATTGGAAACCTGATAGTCATATAGTATGGACTCCAGAATTGGCGCAACAACTAGAGGCATCTAAAAACAAGATTGTGTGGGCTATAGATCATTGGCTTGATTAAATTTTGGGATGGTTCCTTACTAAATTTGTAGTGCATACCTTAGTTAGCTATAGCGAAGCAGAGCGAAGATTCTTCTAGGGACCACGAGGTAAGTACTTAAGGTCATTGAATACTTGAATTAAAATGCTATTATCTGAAAAATGGGTAATCCCATTACCTTAATGTTCAAGGCTACCCAAAGTGGTAGATTCTTTAGAAATTGTGGCAAATCAGGTCTAGAGTATAGTCCATTGATTGAAACTCCTTCAAGCGACGACAAAGGGGCAGTGCTGACTACACCATGAAGTGATGTTTAGTTAATAACTCAAGGTACTACGAGGATACCTCATCCATCCAATCTACCTCCACCTCCACCTCCACCTCATACACCTTCACCTACACCTCCACCTCCACCTCATACACCTTCACCTACACCTCCACCTCCACCTCTACCTCATACACCTTCACCTACACCTCCACCTCCACCTCCACCTCATACACCTTCACCTACACCTCCACCTCCACCTCCACCATTCATCATGGCCAGCGTAATGAAGATTCCAATCTTCAAAGGAATAGTAAGAGAAGATCCGGAGTAATTCTAGTTTGTTGTGAATGATATATGGAAAGCACAACAAATCACCGATGATAATATAAAGAAGGCCCACTTGGTTACGCATTATAGGATTGTGCACTAACTTGGTACATTAAGTATTGCGCTGATAATCCTCATGCGTCATTAGCATAAACCCAGACAGCTCGGAACAAAGCATTTAGTAAGCCTAAATCAGAGGCGCAATCGGTAATTGAATTTAAAGAGATTCGGATGAGAGTCGAGGAGACACCATGGGACTTTGATCAGAGGTTAAAGTGCCATATCAGGTAGGCTAACATGTAAATCTCAAATACCCAGCATCATGACTAGTTTATTGTGTCGTTGTTGATGCACTTAAGAATACCTCTATCACAACAAAAGATAGCAATGCAAGCAGAAGCCTTAGAGATCACGATGAGGCTGCATGCACAACCTATTCAAGATACGAATCTGGGGGTACAATAGATCCACTCACAGTTGGAGAGCCTGCACCTAGAACTAAAAATTCTAAAGAAAGAAAGGGAGACTAAGCTAGAAGTGTGCATGGAGGTTTGGTGCTTGAAGTGCAAGGGTCACAGGCATGACAAAGATCATTGTCTAGTATACACAAATTGTATTGCAGGGGAAGGGGGGGGGGGTTGTCCCCCTTAAGCCAAAAGCCCCAACCGAGCTGAGCATGATAATTTTGCTATGGTGCGCCAATTGTCAAGTTACTGGGAAACATGTGACAGATAACTGCCACTTAGTTAAGAAGTTCATTCAAACACCCCAACAACTGTTTTGCAATTTCCATAAATCGGTAGGCCATGATGACCTCCATTGTTGAAGTTATCAGCTAATGATGGAAAGAAACCCTACTTACCATATGTAAGTAGAAACTCAGCCTCCAGATCAAGGCACAGGAGGAGTGCACGGGGGTTTTCAACGCCAAGGATGAGGACCTGGTAGAGGTCGTGGTCAGATTATCTACTACAATTGCGAACAGTCGGGGCACTTCATGTGAGATTTCCCAAATCCTACACACCATTCGTGTCAATACTATAGATAATTCGACCATACCATAGAATATTGTCCAATGCTAATAGCTAAAATGTAAGAAACTAAAACACAACCTCAGTAGCCTATGCAGAATTTACAAATGGTGAGGTTTGATCCCTGTAACGAAGATCATAATATTAACATTGTACTAAGAAGTGGTATGAAGACTAACACAGATAAAGGTAAGGAGCCTGAATAAGACGGATGGGTCTACAAATCTCATTACAAATAACTCACATTTGACCTTAATCACCCTAAGGAAACATTCATGGAAGCTAAGAAGAGCTTCGTTGAGGCCTCCACCTCAAGAAACCAGGAAAAGACACCAAAGACCAGTGTGACACAAGAGGTTGATCCTTTCGTACTCACTACTTTTTTAGAAACTTGTATGAAGTTATGACACAAAAAAGGGATGTGGAAGGATTGCAAGACTTAATAGACAAGTGAGGAAAAGACTCATATGGAGTAGTGCACTATTAGAAAGATTGGTAGGCATAAGGCACGAACAGGAAGCGAGATGCGGTTAACAGCGTGTATAGGCAATTATGAAATGGACCAAATAATTTTGGATCTGGGACCCGATGAAAATGATCTGTTGAACCATACATGGGAAATGATGGGGAGACCTGCGCTGTAGTGGTCTCTGATTCAGCTCCGAATGGTGAATTAACATAAAATCATCCGCATGGGACGATTGTACGGAGTAATGTGATGGGCCTCTAAATTAGACATAAATTAAGGTCCATGCCTATAAATTAAACATAAATTAAGTTCCATCTAACCATCCTTCAGCATATTAAACCTCTCTTCTTGCATTAGATAATTCATTTTTAAATTTAATATATTCATTAGGAAGGTTTATGAATAATTGGATATTTGTGCCTAATATTATTTATTTTTGTGGAATATCATGAGAATATTGGGCAAATTATGAAGATTTGGAGGAGGAGATAATTTTTGGACTTGTTCCCTACTATAGGAGGATCAATAATAAATAATAAATCAACAAGATATTATGGAATTATGGCCCAGATTGTGGAACTCCAATTATTGAGAAAATCTAGGAATGTGTTCCACTAATCAAAGGACCAAATCCATTAATCAAGGAATTTTGGTGTGGAAAGCTTCCTCCATTCATGGGAATTATTTCTAATAATTTTTTATAAGTACCAAGTTGAATTTACTTCTAGATATAGATTCTCATTAGTGTTATTGTGGAGAGAACGCGTATTTTTGCAGCTCCATTGTATTTTCTTGCAGGGATGTAATTCTATTGATGAAAATAATGAATATTAGTGTCATGTTTAGCTTCTAAATCTTGTTATCCTCCATAGGTATCTGAGTTTCCTTGGTCTTGGCCATTCCAAGAACCTTAGAGCCCTTTTGTATCATTTTCTTTCCTTCTTTTCACTTCTTTTTCACATGCATCTCTAGTTTCTATTTCCTCCTATTTCTACATTTAAGTATTAGTGATTTCTTGTTGTAGGATTGAGTTAAATGGTTGATGTAAGTTCTTTTGCAAGATCACAGGAATTCTTTCATCATTGGAAAATCTTTGGAAGTTCATAGTAATCATTGATCTTCTTGGATTAGTCTTCTTATTCCGAAATCTAGATTGTTGGACCTCTTTATTAGCAAAGAACAATAAATTTCTGCTATTTTTTATAGCATGCTAACGAGACTCAATCGAATTGATTCTACTTGCATTAGATAAAAAAAAAAAGGGATTTTTCTTAACAAAAATTACCCCATTGCATTTACACTTGATTTGATTAGGCATTTTTTAGATTTACTAGCTCACTAGTTCTTGAATTTCTAGATTTTTGACTAGTAATGTTTTTTATTTTTTTGCATCGATTAACAAAGGTTGTTTTGAGTGATTCCACTTGGAATAGCAACCTAAGACATCCTAGTTAATAAAAAAAATTGTCCCATCCAATTTGGATTTAATTTTAATGGTCATTAAACCCTCACCAATTTCATAATTTCACAAGAAAACTTATCCAAGATTTTTGAGCAAATCCATCCATCTCACAACTTTGGTCTTGAGTTCTGAGTGATCTTAGGAAATTTCTCACTCCATTCCATCCACCAACCACCTTCCCTAAGCCTTCCATCACCTCCAACACCCATCATGTTTCTCTCGACTATATCCTATAGGTTTTTAGGGGATCCTGTAGGTTTTTAGTACATCCTGTAGGTTTTCCTGTAGTGGCCTGTTTTTTGGCCAAATTGAGGGAAAACCTCCAAGAAGCCACACAAGGGCACCTAAGAGTCTCCCAAGAATTCCAAACATCCACCATCATCTCCAAGCCACCTTCGACATCACCTAAACAGATGAGCTTTCTCACTTGTTTTTCATAAAAAGACAAAAAGAAAAATAGATTTATTTTATTCATTTACATGCACAATAATAGAAGGTTTGATGGTTTGCATCTGTATGCTTAGGATAGTAGGATTCGATACATGTTAAGTTAGCATTATTTTGAAACAAAGCCTCTCAGCAGTTAGTTAGAAAATGGTTTGTTTTATCATTTGATTTCCGTCTCTTTCCTTGTACTTTCTTTCTTACAATAGATTAAGGTTCCATTTCGACTAGTTTAGGATTTCACTTCAGTACATGCACTCCATTACATCATGATAGCAAAGGAAGGAGATATTGTATACCTCACATATAGTGCTAATACCTCCTAAGTTTGTATGAACCCCAGGTTGATAATTAAAGTCGGTAGCCTTGGGAGTTGCAGCATTCTTGTTGCAATACCAAGCCTCATCACTTTTTGGCACCGTTTCCGGGGAGGTGTCAAAGTAGGCATTGTTTTCTTCCCTAGTTGATTCATTTCTTTTTATTTTTTTCAAAAACAAAAAAAAATATTTTTATTAGGAATATTTAAATTCAAAAGTAGAAAAATGCATTGCATTATAATTTTCATTCAATCATAAAAACAAAAACAAAATTTCTCCAACACCAACCCACCCCTGCAATTGATCATGTGGTGCAGTAAGAGCCACATCACCATTCATTTTTGCAGGTAGAAGAAGAATATGACAAAGAATGTAGAAGAAATGGATTGAGATGATGACAATGACGAAGATCCTCTCAGATTTCCCATTCAAGATACTGATGGTAGTGTGCACATGAAGAACATCCCTCCCTCTTTTCTTCCAAAATTTCATGGTCTAAGGTTAGAGGATCCAAAAACCTTTCACTTTGAATTTGAGATTGTTTGTGTATCCTATGGTTACTTATTAAAAACTAAAAAACTAAGATTGTTTCTGGAAACTTTGAAGGATAGAGCTCTTAAATGATTCATGAGTTTAGGGAGTAATTCAATAATATCATGGAATGATGTGCAAAAGCTATTTATAGAAAAATATAAAGATCATGATATTAAAGAAGAAATCTTTAGAATGAATCAAAGAGAAGATGAGAGCCTTGAGGATCTAATAGAGAGGTTCATGTACAATGTTAATATTGGAAAACTACATCATTTAGGATCCGACACACTAAAAACCCTCTTATTTAGAGCAATTAGGAATGAGTGGATTGATCTCCTTAATCTCATGAGTAGAGGTGATGTATATCAATTATCATTTGAGGAAATTTTTGAAACATGCAAACACATATCAAGAGGAAAAGCAAGAGTAGGTAAATCAGCATCAAGATTGGTAAGTCAAGCTAAACTTGGAAAGTTGTTTGATGATTTTAAAATAGAAATTCTTGGCAATCTAAGAAAACAAGTAGAAATGGTAATAATGCAAGATGAAGGAAAAGAAAATGTTGATATTTGTGTTGCTAAATCACATTATGTTAAACATTGCCCATCATTACCAAGGTTGAAGGAAGTTTACCAAGAGGAAAATGGAGCAAGTCAATTTCCAATGCAGCTATGTTATGTAGCTCAAAGAGTACCATGGCAACCTATTCAGCCTGATATGATGCAAGATCCTAATTCACAATTTCAAGCTTATGCACATCCACCTCAAAGTAATTGGGACACACTCTTTCCTTGGCAACATTAGCCATCTCAAGCTCAAAACCAATCTTGGCAACAAGGTTGGCAAGGAACTTACGGGAGCCATCCACAATATCCTCAATATTTTCCTCAATATCCTCCATACCCAACTCCATGTTATCCCTACTATTCACCTCCACCACAACCACAACCCCATCCACATCCATCTCAAATATACACTCCCATTCAACTACTTGTACCACCATTTCCAAACCCATACATTGAAGTAGCTCAACCCACTTACAATGCTGAAGTACAAAACTTCCAAACATCTCCTCTTGAGCTCAATGGTATTCACCATAGCTCACGAAGAGTATTGTAAAAAAGGACATTATCTTGATATCATTGAAGGACCACATCCAGAAGAAAAGGATTCAAATAAGAAGACGAAAGAACCATGGGCTATGATTGATGAAGAACAAACATCAAAATCAGAGATCGAGATAACTCCCTCATGGTTACCATCAAATCCTCCGTGTATTAAATAGAACAATTAGCAAAAAGAGGAAGATTTGAAGGTCATGGTAGAAGAAGACATGAAGGTTTATCCAGATCAACAAAAGGACTAGGGGCATCACAACTATATTGAAATATAGTTCTAGACGGTCATTAAGTTGCAGTAATACCCTCTTTTTCAAATGTGCTTGATATCATCAAAGTCAAATCATTTGATCTTTCAAATCAAGGTACATGTCAAAGCATACATTTCAAGCCTCCACATCATTTTTTATGTCATCTTGATGTGCACATGGCTCCATTGGAAGTATTCTTATACTTGAAAGATATTTTGTTTTTCAAGTAGGGTAGGGTAGAAAAAACAATGATGAAAAAAATGAGAAAAAAATAAAAATCTCAAGTGAAAACCTCCTTGGAGGCGCCTAAGATTGGCTCGTTGATTGAAAACCACCATTAGATGGTTAATGGGTTGGGAAAAAAGAAAAAAAGAGAAAAAAAGAAAGAAAAGATCCTAGGTGAAAACCTCCTTTGAGGCACCTAGGCAAACCTACTAGTTGAAAACCTCATTGAGGCGGCTAGTAGGCCTAGAAAAAAACAAAAGAGAAAAAATAAATAAAAGAAATCCTTTCTCCATGCATCTCTTTGATGAATGCATGTACTCTCTAACATCTGCAAGCAACAAAAACAAGGTGGTACCAAAACGAAAATTGGTCAACCCTAGTCAAAAGAAGTCAAATTTTGACTTTCTCCTCCTTTGCTCAAATACTCCAACAAGTCCAAGGCCATGTCAATCCATATCCCTCATCTATTTTCACTATCCACCCACCATTCTCAAGCTTCCACCATTCAATTTGCTTGTTGTCCTAAAAAACTACAGGATACTATGTTTTACTACATGATACAAAAATACATAGAGAAGAAAATTGTTTTTGCCATAACTTGGAAACAATGCATCCATTTTCCAATCTATTTTAGGAGGATATGCATATGGATGATGGTAACATTCTCAAGCAATTTCAGCAAATTCTAGTGCATGGTTTTCAAGAAATCATCTATCACCTACAACCATTTTTTCATTTTCTTGATATATGTGCATCCATTTAAAAAGTTGTTTCATGGGGAGATGCATATGGATGATGGTAACATGCCCAAGAAATTTCAGCAAATTCCAGTGCATGGTTTCCAAGAAATCATCCTCCATCACCTTCAGTCATTTTTAGTTTTTCTCAAGATTTTTGCATCCATTGACTAAAATTGTTTTATGAAGAGGTGCATAATGACGATCGCAACATGCTTAGAAAGTTTCAGGTCAATCCATTCAACCATTTGGGAGATATGGACAAAAAAAGTCATTGTTTTGAAAACCTACAAGATTCCCTAAGATCCTACAGGATACAAAACAACACCTACAGGATTGGAAGTGAGCAGTTTTAAAGGGAAAATCAGAGGTTGGCTTAATTAGACGGTGATAAGGAGAGATATACAACCCTCCACATCAATCAGAGAAACATGAAAAGGGGATTTAACAAGAGGGAAACCACCATCCAGTACCTGCACATCAAGGAAAAACATTAGATGAAAAAGAGAAAAACACATACAGCAAATACAAATAAGGATTTCACTCTCAAACAAATAGCATGTACAGGAAGGCCATCAAGTAGGTACATGTATTCAATATTCTTGACCTTTTCTCTTGAGCATATTATAATTATAAATTTTTTGTCAATGCATGAGAGATGAGTTTTTATAAGTTAAGGATGGGTCAGCAGTCTCAGCTGCCTTCAACTAGTTAATTGCAACTCACTCCTTCACTCATGTAATATTGAAAAGTCAAATTATGAAGGGTGATGATTTCAAGGAATGAGGATAGTAGTTAAAAGAGGAAAATTTTCTAAGGCCAAGTCATCACAGCACTCCAAGCCCATCATCCACTTCATATTAACTATATATTCATCATTCATCCATCCCATTTCATTCTTAAAGAAAAAAAAAACAGAGAATCCTCTCCATTTTCACAAACTTACACTACTCCCTTTGAGCCCTAGTATCATCAACTAATCCCTCTTCATCATTTCTCATCACTCCCATACAGTTAGAAGACCTTGAAAGAGGAGGAATGACTACTACAGGAAGGTAGAATGTTGCTACGTGCTAAACCTCAAGATGGAAGAGCTTAAGAGAGACGTAATCAAAATAGAGAACTCCAAGGCCATTAGGCACCCATATAGGCCACACAAGAGAAGAAGAAGGCAAAAAAAAATGAAATGAGGCATTCTCCATCAAAACAAAACTCAAACTACAGTGATGAAAAGATGTATTCCAAAAGGTCTCCAATCTATTTCTAGCTTTTGTCCAAGGCTTAAAAATGGGAAAAAGGAATGGGAGTCAAGTTGAGGGCCTGCCCTAACCTTAGACTATCATTTATGCTCAAAACTGGTATCATGTAGTTTTAATAGGGTTTCCTAAAGGTTTCTAGTAGTTTTCACAAGAATTACTACAGGATGTCCTAGTTCTCATCTCAATGTAGTTTGAAGGTTTTAGAGGTGTCCAAATGGTGGAACAAGGTAGAAAAACGTTGATAAGAATGTGGAAGACCTTGCCAAACTGAAAAATATTCAAAACCCCATCTTGAATAACGGGAAGGAAGCAAGCTAATGGTCTCAAGAAACAATGATTTTTCTTTTCACAAATATGTTTTTGGGCTTGTCCTTGCAGAGCTTACAACAAATATTCTTAATGCATAAGAGAGAGGCCACCAAGGCCATGGATGAGGCACAATAAGGTCACTAAGTTGCTCAAAGGATGAGCAACACTTTCAGTAGGGGGTATGATGGGCCTCTAAATTGGACATAAATTAAGGCCCATACCTCTAAATTAAACATAAATTAAGGTCCATCTAACCATCCTTCAGCATATTAAACCTCTCTTCTTGCACTAGATAATTTATTTTTAACTTTAATATATTCATTAGGAAGGTTTATGAATAATTGGATATTTGTGCCTAATATTATTTATTTTTTTGGAATATTATGAGAATATTGGGCAGATTATGAATATTTGGAGGAGGAGATAATTTAGGGTCTTGTTCCCTACTACAGGAGGATCAATAATAAATAATAAATCAACAATGTGGAATTATGGCCCAAATTGTGGCACTCCAATGATTGAGAAAATCTAGGAATGTGTTCCACTAATCAAGGGATTTTGGTGGGGAAAGCTTCCTCCATTCATGGGGAATGATTCCTAATAATTTTGTATAAGTACCAAGTCGAATTTACGTCTAGATATAGATTTTCATTAGTGTTCTTGTGCAGAGAACTCATATTTTTGTAGCTCCATTGTATTTCCTTGCATGGATGTAATTCTATTGATGAAAATAATGAAGATTGGTGTCATGTTCATAAATCTTGTTCTCCTCCATAGGTATATGAGTTTCCTTGGGCTTGGCCATCCCAAGAACCTTAGAGCCCTTTTGCATCATTTCTTATTTTCACTTTTTATTCACATGCATCTCTAGTTTTTATGTCTTTCTATTTCTCCATTTAGTATTAGTGATTTCTTGTTGTAGGATTGAGTTAAATGGTTGATGTAAGTTCTTTTGTAGGATCACAAACATTATTTAATCCTTTTAAAAGCTTTGGAATTTTCTATTAATCATTGAGCTACTTGCATTAGACTTCTTATTCCCAAATCTAGATTGTTGGACCTCCTTTTTAGCAAAGAACAATAAATTTCTGCTATTTTTTAGAGCATGCTAACGAGCTTCAATCAAATTTCATTAGATAAAAAAAGCATTCTATTTCATAAAAAAAAATTACCCCATTGCATTTGTACTTGATTTGGTTAGGCATTTTTTATATTTACTAGCTCACGAGTTCTCAAATTTCTAGATTTTTGACTAGTAATGTTTTCTTTTTTTTTTTGCATGGGTTAACAAAGGTCCTTTTGAATGATTCCACTTCGAATAGGGACATAAAACATCATAGTTAATAAAAAAAATTGTCCCATCCAATTTGGATTTGATTTTCTTAGTCATTAAACCCTCACCAATTTCATCATTTCACAAGCAAACTTCTCCAAGCTTTTAGAGCAAATCCATCCATCTCCCAACTTTGGTTTTGAGTTCTGAGTGATCCTAGGCATTTTCTCACTCCATTCCATCCACAAACCACCTTACCTAAGCCTTCGGTCACCTCCAACACCCATCGTGTTTCTCTCGGATGTATCTTGTAAGTTTTAAGGGGACCCTGTAGATTTTTAGTACATCCTGTAGGTTTTCTTGTAGTGGCTTGTTTTGAGGGCGAATTGAGGGAAAACCTCCAAGAAGCCACACAAGGGAACCTAAGGGTCTCCCAAGCCTTCCAACCATCCACCATAATCTCCAAGCCACTTTCCACATCACCAAAAGATATTAGCTTTCACACTTATTTTTCCATAAAAAAGACAAAAAGAAAAACAGATTTATTTTATTCATTTACATGCACAGCAGTAGAAGGTTTGATGGTTTCAATCTGCATGCTTAGGATAGTAGGAATGCATACATGTTAAATTAGCATTCTTTTGAAGCAAATCCTCTCATCAGTTAGTTAGAAAATTGTTTGTTTTAGCATTTGATTTTCATATCTTTCCTTGTACTTTCTTTCTTGCAATAGGTTAAGGCACCATTTTGAACATTTCATTTTCTGCAATTAGTTTAGGATTTGACTTCAGTACATGCACTCCATTACATCATGACAAAAAAGGAAGGAGACATTGTATGCCACACATATAGTGTCGATACCTCTTAAGTTTGTATGAACCTGTTGTGCCCTACAACAACCCCCCATTTCATATCATTATTATCCCAAAACTATAATATGAAATGGGTCCATTTTTAATTTTGATTTTAATTGGTATCAACTTAGTTTTATTCAAAAAGGTTCGAAAAAATAAAATAAAGCAATACCACAAAACTTTTTCGAATAAACCAATCAAAAGCCTTACAAATAAATGATTAATCTTTTGTCATTGCGATAAAGCGATCGCAAGATCACATATCGCGATGACAAAGGAAACTCAACTTAAGGACCCATTGGTTTTCTCCGATGCGAAATCGCAATCAGATATCGGCGATAATGAACTAGCGCAATAAAGGTCCCTTTTGCTCCGATGCGATGCGATATCACTATCAGCAATCGACGATTATACTATGCTGCTTTTAAACTGCCCCACTCGCTACTCCCGACGTGATGCGATATCGCTATCGGAGATCAGGGATTCCAAATGGAACCAATATAATGATTTATGATTTCCCCCTGACACCCGATTGCGATAAAGCCAAAAAGTGGAGATTTCAAAGGAAATCTTAAAGTGGGTTTAATACGATTTATTCGTATTTAAAGCCTTATCTTCTGAAGAGCCATTCATCCGCGCTTAACCGCCAAAACACCCAAGGCACGCTTCAAATAAATCATTCGGCCATTAATAAAATTGACGGTCATTGATAGGATTGACAGGTCTTAATGACCATTTAATGAAACAGTAAGCCTGAAATCTTTTTATAGATTTTATTCGAGGCCACCTTAAGTTAATCATTCACCATGCATTCATCGATATATATCTCAGTCATATTCAATTTACTCTATCATTTTCTGTATTACATCCATTATCATCTCTGTACAGAGTTCTTCCGAAGTAACAGATTTAAGCAGAATGGGGAAGAAGTCCAAGAAAACCACAATGGCTTCCGCTTCGTTGGCCATAGGGCAACCTGTCGTTGATCTAAGCACTAAAAAGAAAGGGCTAATATCAGACACTACCTGCCTAGGACTTGTCAGAACTACTTGGCAAGGCACCTATAATCTGATCGAAGCCGAAGAGCCAAGGGTGACAGCAATACAAGTCTCAGCTGACAGCACTAGCAAATCCGAGGCTAATCTAAGCGATTTAGCCAACTCTTTTCTTCATCGAATAGCGGCTCGGGAGCAAATCCTCCCATATACAGATGTGGTTAGATGGGCGATTCAGGAAATCCCTGATTCAGGAAATCCCAATTACCGACAGAACTTTCAGCACCACAGATGGGAGAATTTCTGGTTCCTTTCAAGCCGAGGATTTAAGGCAAATGTATCATTTACCGGTGGCAGAGAAGAAATATAACACGTCATTTCTGGAGAAATTCCAAGCTGAGAATGAGACTGAATCCGAACCCATTCGGGGTTGGAGACAAAATCCAGCAAAGCACAAGAACGAATCTTCAGGTAAGTACTCGGTCGATTCTCTATTCTCTCCTTATTGCTATGCTGGGATAATGATGTGCAGGTTGTGGGGATTACATGATTCCACCAATTTTACCATAGAAATGGTCCCCTTAATGGAGGCAGCATGTAGTGGTGAAATAATGGATTGGGCAGGTATATTGTCTAATAAGTTAGCATCCACAATTCTTGAGTTTAGATTCAACTCCCACGTCACTGAAAGGTTCATTCCCCCATTTTACTACAGCGCCTATATATTAGACGTCCTATGTTTTAATTCTGAATTTCCTGTGCTCGGATGGAGCTGGACGTCGCAAGACCCCACACCCGTTCACATATACCATCAAAAGTTGTGGAAGACCAACTACAAACACCATTTGTATCAAATCTGCAACGGCTTCATGTTGCCTATTCATTATTCTATTTTCAATAAGCCT
>APFE030051815.1:27263-83386 GCA_000404065.3 Pinus taeda | reverse complement strand
AAAAGGAGTTGTATTAAGGTCCGGACCGAGTGGTTATCCCCCAATGTTGATACAACGATTTTCGGGGCATCAACATTTCTGGCGCTAGAAGGAGGGCCATCCGCTATGAATGGCGAGTAAGCTAAAACCTACAGACCATTCACAGAGTAAATCACCCTCCACCTCTCCTCGGACCTCTCGTTTGCACGCTGAAACACTAGTATCCAGACGAGAAGAGGAAGGATCAACTACTATTTCTCAACCTCATCATACTTCAGAACATCTAAGCCCGGAGTCCCCTGAAGTTCAGTCCATCATCCAGAAACTTCAAGGCTTCTCAATTTCACCTCCTAGATCTGAAGTATCACAAGGCAGTCAGACTTCACAATTCCACTTACCTCATCACCTTACCAGACTTCAAAGTGAAATACTCGGTATTGAACCACCTAAGTTTCCTTTGCCCGAAAGGAAAAGGATTAAAAAGAACACTGAAGGTTCTGGTAGTGAAACCTTTTCTCCATCATCTTCCATCTCATCATCACCTGTACGAAGTCAAACACCCACTTCACCATTACATATTATTGTTCACCAAGGGACTTCAACTCCAACATCACAATCCTTTCAGTCTTCATTTTCTCCTCCCCCCCAAGCACCTGGAACACCACAGGTAATCGCTGGTACTCCCAAAATGGCTCAAACACCATGGAGAAGTCCTGGTGCAGTCACTATGCCTGCGCCTTTACATCCATTACCCGATTATCGTGAGAAATGGTTACCAAAGTTCAATCCAGAGGCTGGAACATTAGCCGAGGAACACATAAATAATTTTATGTTGTCAGTTAATCTGAAGGGAGTAACAGAAGAAGATGTCGTAGTTAGATTGTTCCCCTATACATTACAAGGATCAGCAGAGTCTTGGTATTTTTCCTTGTCCTCTGGATCCATCACTGGTTGGAATATCTTTCAAGAACAGTTTCTTACCAAATACGGCGATGATAGATCCTTGGCTACACTCATTAATGACCTTTCCAATCTGAGGATCGAGTCAAGAGAACCAATTAAGGAGTTTAACTCCCGATTTAACAAACTTTTGAACAAAATCCCTACCGATGATAAGCCAAGCGAACAAATTAGAAGCGAATGGTATATTACAGCCTTACCCTCAAACATAGCCATTTTTGTAGATAAGGCTAAAAAACCTACATTGGCTGAAAACATGAAAGAAGCCCTCGCTGTCGAAAAACATATAATCGCTTTGGAAAAGAAAGCTGCTCTAGAGGAACGCAAATCCAAAAAAGTGTCTTTCAAGGATGATTCAAAGAAAAAAATTACCAAAGATCCATATGATATGTAGGGCCTTCAAAAAGTCCTCAAAACCATGTCAAATGAAATGGTTGAGATTAAGAAGCAAGTAGCAGAGTCCTCAACGAAGAAACCTTACAGGAATTTTAAGAAGCCTGAGTCCAAGCCTCCAAATGTTATATCCTATGCAGATTCAGATCCTGAGGAAGAAGAAGAAGAAGAAACAACTACACCATCCGATGAAGTAGAAGAAGACGAAGTCGTTGAATGCCATGGAATGTGGGACTTTATACTGCATAACTCTGATACTGAAGCCGAACAAGAAGCCTTTCCCGTGACTACCAGGAGTAAAAGTACTCCTGAACCTGTTCAGGCTAATTCAAAGAAAAGGAGTGCAGGTACCAATACTACAAAGGAAAAGGTATCCACAAGAAAGCCAGCCGCAAAAGTATCTCAAAATCAACTGTCATCCTCCAATATACCTACATCATCTAAGACGTTGGTGGTATCCGACTCAATGGACTATAATATTGTTGATGATATGAAAAAGACTAAGGCAAACATCACCATGTTTGAACTCAGTAAATTAAAACATCAACAAAAATTACTCCTTAAAGAACTCAATGCAGTTCCTTCTTCACCTCTTCCCAGTACTAAAGCTGCAAGCGATTCAGGACAACCACCTTCTGGTAGAGTTGAGGTAACTGATACAATTCTAATTGGAGATAGATCAAATTCCCATACTCCTCCTTTCCTCTTAACATATGAAATTTACAATCGAAATCTACATAACTGCTTAATTGACTCTGGGGCATCATCCAATATAATGCCAGCTTTAGTTTGTTCTAAACTGAACATAGAACCTCAGAAATCTTCAATTCACATTGTGCAGTTAGATAGAACTAAAGTTCAGGTTTTAGGGGAAATAAACTCTGTTACAATCAGGTTATCGGTGGATCCACGAGTGGTCCAAAGGATTGATATCTTAATCGCTGATATACCTGAGTTCTATGGTTTAATTTTAAGCAGGGATTGGTCAGAAAAGCTCCATGTGTATATTTCCACCGATTGGTCCCATATGTGGCTCCCCTATAAGGGTAAGCCGAATCAAATAAAAATCGATCGGGAGAAACACATGACCCACACTGTTACAGAGTTCGAACAAGAGAATCAGCCAGTTGCATTTAACAACAATATCTTAGGAAATTATTCTTCTGAATCATTTTTTGGCAATTATATTGCCCAGCCATCTCCTTTCTCGGTAAACAATTTCACATCACAAATTGAAAACTTTTCACAGACTGACAGGTCCAGATGTGTTAATGTTACTAAGAATTTTGTAAATAAGATTGTAGATAATTCTTTATTTTGGTCTTTATATTTCGTTGGGTCCAAGTCTAGTGAGGGCTCAGGAGCAGGATGTATTTTGGTTAGTCCGCAAGGAGAAAAAGCAATGTTGTCCTGCAGGCTAGAGTTTGAATGCACGAATAATACAACAGAGTACGAAGCCTTAGTCCAAGGACTATATAAAGCAATTGGCCTCAAGGTCCAATATTTGAAAGTGTTTGGAGATTCTGAAATCATTGTTAAGCAGGTAAGGAATACAATTCATTGTCTTTCAAACCATCTCAAACATTATCAGTCGCTGGTACAAGAACTCACCTCCCACTTTTTAGCATTCAATATTTCTTCCATTCCCAGGTCTCAAAATTCAGTAACTGACTTGCTAGCCAATGTTGCTTCCAAGCTCCTCCCTTCCGAAGAATATAGCCCAGATAGATTTTTAGTAGAATTGCTTTTTAGGCCATCAATTCCTGATAATGTTACTAATTGGAGAGTATTCAACCACGACGAAGACATTTTACAGTTTTTAACCTTCGAAAAATCCTATGATGATCAAATCATTGAGGAAAACGAACATGATGTTCAAATGCGAGGTAAACATGAGGAAAATTCAATCCCAAAGCCTGTGGTGAAGCTTGAGGATCTTTACGATATTAAAGACAGGTTTAAGCTTGTAACCAATACAAAACTCCAAAGCTCTACCTTAAGGTTTGAATTGATAAACCTTGGCACTGAACAAACTCCTCAAAACATTAATTTAGGATTAGGACTTTCCGTGGAAGAAAAGGATGCATTCATTAGACTGTTACGAAAAAATAAACATGTCTTTGCTTGGAAATATGATGATTTGAAAACATATGATACATCCATTATCCAGCATACCATTCCAATGCTTCCCGAACAGAAACCAGTTCAACAAAAGTTGAGAGAAATACATCCAAACTTAGAGAGTCAAATAAAATCAGAACTCAATAAACTCTTGAAAGCTAAGATTATTTTTCCTGTTTGACACTCAAACTGGGTCTCCAATATGGTGCCAGTCAGAAAGAAAAATGGCGACATAAGGATTTGTATCGATTTCAGAAATTTAAATAAGGCAAGCCTAAAAGATAACTTCCCATTACCCACTATGGAGCAGATACTCTAATCAGTGGCAGGCTCTGAGTTAATGTCCTTTTTGGACGGTTTTTCAGGATATAATCAAATTTTGGTCCATCCTGATGACCGACTCAAAACCACATTCAGAACAAAATGGGGAACGTATGCGTATCAGAAAATGCCTTTCGGACTTATTAATGCAGGGGCCACGTTTCAAAGAGCGATGGATATAGCTTTTAAAGGATTGATTAATAAAACAATATTCGTTTACTTAGATGATATTACTGTATTTTCTAAAGAGAGGTCCAATCATTTGCATGATTTAAATCAAATCTTTCAACGCTGCAAGAGATATGGTATTTCACTCAACCCTAAAAAATATTTCTTCTCTCTTGGTCAAGGAAAGCTCTTAGGCTTTATTGTTTCTAAAGATGGCATTTATATTGATCCGGACAGGATCAAAGAAATCTCTAAAATCCCTTTTCCTCATAATAAGAAATCCATGCAGTCATTTTTAGGCCAAATCAATTTTGTTAAAAGATTCATTCCAGAATTTTCTCAAATCATTTTGCCACTTCAAACCATGATTAAGAAAAATTCAGTCTTTAGATGGGGATCAGCAGAAAAGGAAGCGTTTGATTTGATCAAACAATCAATAACCAATGCCCCCGCTTTAAATACCCCTAATTTTTCTAATCATTTCACATTGTATACTATCGCATCCGATTTGTCTTATGCAGCAGTACTCACACAGATCAACAATCACAATTTGGAAGCACCCATTTCATTCTATAGTTCAAATCTTCAGGGTGCTGAATTGAATTACTCCGAAGTAGAAAAACAAGCCTTTGCTGTATATAAAGCTGTTAAACATTACAGACCCTTCCTTTTAAAAGCCCATACAAAAGTTATAGTTCCTTTCCCTTCAGTAAGGCAACTATTAATCCAAAGAGAATTGGGAGAAAAAAGGGCAAACTAGGTAATAGCACTTCAAGAATACGACCTAGAAATTAAACCAGCAAAGATTGTTAGAGGCCAAGGTTTTTGCAGGTTGTTGGCAGGAGCATCCAACATTCCAGAATCAGGTGATACAGATCAATTCGAAGTGATCAACTAGATAAGTATCGTTGACTCTGAATCACAATATGCTGATTTAATATTTTATTTGAAAATGGATATGCACCTCCCAACCTATCTTACAAAAGTAAAAGGGCCATAAGATTGAAAGCAAAAAATTTTACCATTATTAATGATGAGCTTTTTAGGCAAAATTATGATTCAATTTTATTGAGATGCCTTAAAAAACCTGAAGCACGAAAGGTTTTGCAGGAATTACATGATGGACTGGCAGGAGGCCACTTTGGAGCTGATACAACAGCTCACAAAGTCATCCATGTTGGATACTATTGGCCCACCCTGTTTAGAGATGCTCATGAATATGTAAGGAAATGCCGAAATTGCTAGACTTCTAGTGGAAGACAAAGGAAATCAGCCTTCCCTTTGCAACCAGTCAACATTGAACAACCATTTGAGCAATGGGGATTGGACATCATTGGAGAAATTACCCCACATTCTTCCAAACAGCATAAGTATATCCTTACCGCTACTGATTACTTTACCAAGTGGGTTGAAGCAATTCCTTTAAAGACAACAAATTCTAAAGCTATTATTTAATTCATAGACCAATTCATCATTACCAGGTTTGTTCTCCCGAATGCTCTTGTTTTTGACAATGCATCTTACTTTTCAGGAAATGATATGTTTGATTTCGCAATTAAAAGAGGATTTAAATTGAAATATTCTGCTAATTATTATCCCCAGGGTAATGGTTTAGCAGAATCTACGAATAAAAATCTGATTAAAATTATTAAGCGAACTATCGAACAGAATCATAAAAACTGGCACAAATCTTTAATATTTGCATCATGGGCTGACAGGATAACACAAAAGGCTTCCATAGGTTCTTCTCCGTTTAATCTTGTGTATGGAAAAGAAGCAGTACTACCAACAAATCTTGTTCTCCTTTCTCTAGCCCTAGTTCAATTTATTGAAGAAAGCCCTTCTTCTTCTTTACAACTTAGACATGACCAAATTCTAAAATTCGAAGAGGAAAGAGAAAAAGCCAAGGTTATTCATGCAAAACATCAGCAAATCATCAAGTCATCATTTGATTCAGTCTCATCCGGTTCCAAACAATTTCAAGTCGGTGATTTAGTTCTAAAATGGGACAAAGCCCATGAAGATAAGGGAAAACACACCAAGTTTAAGAAGATGTGGCTTGGACCATTTCAGATCTATGAAAAGATAGGCCATTCGACCTTCATATTACAAGATTTATCAGGGTTGAGAGATTCTCTCCCTGTTAATGGCCTTATCTTAAATAAATTCTTCAATTGAGGAGGTAACCCCTTCTCCTTTTAATAGCATTTTTGTAGTTTCTAGGAGCATTAGAAAATAAAGTTGTGAGGTATCTTCTATTGACCTTTGTTGTACTTAAAGAGTTTCTTAAAACAAGTAGTGTGATATTTACTTTTAAAATAATAGAAGTCTTAAACAAAAGGGATGATTTCTAGGAAATTAGATATAATTGCATTCTGAAACTACATTACAATCTTAGTGAACCTCTCTCAAAGTTTATAAATATTGTAAATCTTTTTAGATTTTCAAATTGCTCACAGAAAGGTTATCAATATCAAAATAGAAACCAATCCAATTTCAGCATCTCCAACTCTTACCTTGTCATCCATTTACTCTTAAGGAGGAAATTGTCTATCCCACTCACCAAAGCTTGTGATTAATCAGAATGTAATTCCAAGAATACCGGATAAAAAAGATAAGAGGTCTTATTACAAGCCTGCTTACCATGTTCATAGGGAAATAGTTTAGCCAACATTACCAATACTGCATACCAAAACAGGGTAATGGCTTCAATTGTAAGACAAGGGGTCTCATCACGAGCCAACTTGTTCGGTTAGATTACTACCAGCGAATGGCATTGTCACTTAGCTGGCCACCAAACTAGGGAAATGGCTTTTTATCTTACAAAAATAACAGAAAAGAGAAAAGAAATACAAAATGTGAAAAACATGTTTTGAATTCATTCTATTAATCATGCTCTAAGGTGAATGGGACAATAGACAATGACATGGTTAAAAGGTATCCCTGCCGAAACTATGAACGTTTGCTGGCAGCAGAGGCTCTACCTATGACAAAGGAGTTAATTTTAAAAGTTGTTTTGGAAAAAATTTCTGTTTTATCATTATCAACCAATAGAGGCCAATTTAAAATCTAGAATGTATCTAATTTTAAACAAGAGAGGGAATTAGCAAAGAAAGTTTTATTTTGTTTTGAATGCGACTATACCTAGTTATATTAGAATTTTCCCATTTGATAAAATTTCTATTTTGAAAAAGTTTAAGTATTTCATTACTTTTCAAAGATAATTGTTTCTTCTAGCGAATCGCCAATTGTTGTGCCCTACAACAACCCCCCATTTCATATCATTATAATCCAAAAACTATAATATGAAATGGGTCCCTTTTTAATTTTGATTTTAATTGGTATCAACTAAGTTTTATTCAAAAAGGTTCGAAAAAATAAAATAAAGCATTACCAAAAAACTTTTTCGAATAAACCAATCAAAAGGCTTACACATAAATGATTAATCTTTTGTCATTGTGATAAAGCGATCGCAAGATCACATATCGCGCTGACAAAGGAAACTCAACTTAAGGACCCATTGGTTTTCTCCGATGCGAAATTGCAATCAGATATCAGCGATAATGAACTAGCGCAATAAAGCTCCCTTTTGCTCCGATGTGATGCGATATCGCTATCGGCAATCGGCGATTATACTATGCATGCTTTTAAACTGCCCCACTCGCTACTCCCGACGCAATGCGATATCGCTATCAGTGATCGGGGATTCCAAATGGAACCAATATAACGATTTATGATTTCCCCCCCACGCTTGATTGCGATAAAGCCAAAAAGCACAGATTTCAAAGGAAATCTTAAAGCGGGTTTAATACGATTTATTCATATTTAAAGCCTTATCTTCCGAAGAGCCATTCATCTGCACTTAACCGCCAAAACACCCAAGGCACGCTTCAAATAAATCATTCGGCCATTAATCGAATTGACGGTCATTGATAGGATTGGCAGGTCTTAACGACCATTTAATGAAACAGTAAGCCTGAAATCTTTTTACAGATTTTATTCGAGGCCACCTTAAGTTAATCGTTCGCCATGCATTCATCGATATATATCTCAGTCATATTCGATTTACGCTATCATTTTCTGTATTACGTCCATTATCATCTCTGTGCAAAGTTCTTCCGAAGTAACAGATTTAAGCAGAATGGGGAAGAAGTCCAAGAAAACCATAATGGCTTCCGCTTCGCTGGCCATAGGGTAACTTGTCGTTGATCCAAGCACTAAAAAGAAAGGGCTAATATCAGACACTACCTGCCTAGGACTTGTCAGAACTACTTGGCAAGGCACCTATAATCTGATCGAAGCTGAAGAGCCAAGGGTGACAGCAATACAAGTCTCAGCTGACAGCACTAGAAAATCCGAGGCTACTCTAAGCGATTTAGCCAACTCTTTTCTTCATCGAATAGCGGCTCGGGAGCAAATCCTCCCATATACAGATGTGGTTAGATGGGCGATTCAGGAAATCCCTGATTCAGGAAATCCCAATTACCGACAGAACTTTCAGCACCACAGATGGGAGAATTTTCGGTTCCTTTCAAGCCGAGGATTTAAGGCAAATGTATCATTTACCGGTGGCAGAGAAGAAATATAACACGACATTTCTGGAGAAATTCTGAGCTGAGAATGAGACTGAATCCAAACCCATTCGGGGTTGGAGACAAAATCCAGCAAAGCACAAGAACGAATCTTCGGGTAAGTACTCGGTCGATTCCCTATGCTCTCCTTATTGCTATGCTGGGATAATGATGTGCAGGTTGTGGGGATTACATGATTCCGCTAATTTTACCATAGAAATGATCCCCTTAATGGAGGCGGCATGTAGTGGTGAAATAATGGATTGGGCAGATATACTGTCTGACAAGTTAGCATCCACAATTCTTGAGTTTAGATTCAACTCCCACGTCACTGAAAGGTTCATTCCCCCATTTTACTACAACGCCTATATATTAGATGTCTTGTGTTTTAATTCTGAATTTCCTGTGCTCGGATGGAGGTGGACATCGCAAGACCCCACACCCATTCACATATACCATCAAAAGTTGTGGAAGACCAACTACAAACACCATTTGTATCAAATCTGCAACGGCTTCATGTTGCCTATTCATTATTCTATTTTCAATAAGCCTGCCCCTAAGATTTCCTACCAAGTAGGGATTGATTTAACATCCATAGGAAGTTGGTTCGGGGAGGAAAAGTTCACTTATATCAGATTTTTTGGCAGTCAAGCCAAGCCCCATCTTCTTCCTCTATACATCCCTGATAAACTACTGGCCAGAGAAATAGCCTATCAGATCATCTCCGATGGGGTTACACAAACTCTGAAGAAAGCTAAGAAGCACGTCTGGCCCTCTTTTCCTTTGAGAATTGGTATCTACACTCTGCATGATTTCAAACATGCAGAAAAGGAAGCTGAGAAAATAAACTCATTAACCCTGGCAACTCTACCGAGCAGGCGATTTGATCCAAACAAAGTCGCCTATAATGCACTCGAACAGGCCAAATTGACCAAGTTTGAGCATAAAGAAGATAGATTTGATGGCTTGTTCACATCGGCTGAGTCAATATATCAAGTTAAATCGCTTGCCATACTTGAATACGATGATGAGGGACTAGTTGAATTCAACAGACTTAGAGAGCAGAGGTTGCAAACTCTGCCTCTAGATCTGTTAGCGACGACTCCAACAATAGAATCAAGCGAGCCTGAGCAACGACTTGATAAAGAACCTCCTTTTACATCAAACCAACAGGAGGAAGTGCATGAGCAAAGACAAGAAGAGACCCAGGCGAAAGAGCAAGAATAGAGCAGTTTAAATACAAATGAAGATACACAGATTGATCCGAAATTGCTCCAGGAATGGCAGCAATTTAATTCGATTATCGGCAATCTGGAATTCTCTAAAGATGATAAGACTTCAAAAGAGGTCAATACACAAGAGGCAACTTCAAAGCAGGTTCCAGGTGAAACCAACGACCCACCCAAATCAAACGAAGTGGAAATAATCCCAAAGGATCCTTCCGGTGAAGTCATTTTGCAGATTGAAGAAAACTGCTCTAGAGGAACGAAAATCCAAAAAAGTGTCCTTTAAGGATGATTCAAAGAAAAAGATCACTAAGGATCCATACGACATGGAGGGCCTTCAAAAAGTCCTTAAAACCATGTCAAACGAAATGGTTTAGATTAAGAAACAAGTAGCAGAGTCCTCAACAAAGAAACCTTATAAGAATTTCAAAAAACCTAAGTCCAAGCCTCCAAATGTCATATCCTATGCAGATTCGGATCCTAAGGAAGAAGAAGAAGAAACAATTACACCCTCCAACGAATTAGAAGAAGAGGAAGTCGTTGAATGCCACGGAATGTGGGACTTTATACTCCCTAATTCTGATACTGACGCTGAGCAAGAAGCCTTTCCCGTGACTACAAGGAGTAAAGCTACTCCTGAGCCTGTTCAAGCCAATCCAAAGAAAAGGAGTGCTGGTACCAATACTACAAAGGAAAAGGTACCCACAAGAAAGATAGATGCAACAGTATCTCAAAATCAACAGTCAACCTCCGATATACCTTTGTCATCTAAGATGTTGGTAGTATCTGATTCGATGGACTATAATATTGTTGATGACATGAAGAAAACTAAGGCAAACATCACCATGTTTGAACTTAGTAAATTAAAGCATCAACAAAAATTACTTCTCAAAGAACTTAATGCAGTTCCTTCTTCACCTCTTCCCACTACTAAAGCTGCAAGCGATTCCGGACAACCACCTTCTGGTAGAGTTGAGGCAACTGATACAATTCTGGTTGGAGATAGATAAAATTCTCATACTCCCCCTTTCCTCTTAACATATGAAATTTACAATCAAAATCTACATAACTGCTTAATTGATTCTGGGGAATCATCCAATATAATGCCAGCTTCAGTTTGTTCTAAACTGAACATAGAACCTCAGAAATCCTCAATTCACATTGTGCAGTTAGATAGAACTAAAGTTCAATTTTTAGGGGAAATAAACTCTGTTACAATCAGGTTATCGGTGGACCCACGAGTAGTCCAAAGGATTGATATCCTAATCGCCGATATACCTGAGTTCTATGGGTTAATTCTAAGCAGGGATTGGTTAGAAAAGCTCCATAGGTATATTTCCACCGATCGGTCCCACATGTGGCTCCCCTATAAGGGAAAGCCGAATCAAATAAAGATTGATCGGGAGAAACATATGACCCACACTGTTATAGAATTTGAACAAGAAAATCAGCTAATTGTGTTCAACAACAATATATTAGGAAATTATTCTTCTGAGTCATTTTTCGGCAATTATATTGCCCAGCCATCTCCTTTGTCAGTAAACAATTTCACATCACAAATTGAAAACTTTTCGCAGATTGACGGGTCTAAATGTGTTAATGTTACAGAGAATTTTGTAAGTAAGATTATAGATAATTCTTTATTTTGGTATTTATATTTTGATGGATCCAAGTCTAGTGAAGGATCAGGAGCAAGATGTATTTTGGTTAGCCCTCAAGGAGAAAAAACAATGTTGTCCTGTAGGCTAGAGTTTGAATGCACCAACAATACAGCTGAGTACGAAGCATTAGTCCAAGGATTATATAAAGCGATTGGCCTCAAAGTCCAATACTTGAAAGTGTTCGGAGATTCTAAGATTATTGTCAAACAGGTAAGGAATACAATTCATTTCCTTTCAAACCTTATCAAACATTATCAATCGCTAGTACAAGAACTCACCCCCCACTTTTTAGCATTCAATATTTCTTCCATTCCCAGATCTCAAAATTCAGCAGCCGACTTGCTAACCAATGTCTCTTCCAAGCTCCTCCCTTTCGAGGACTATAGCCCAGATAGATTTTCAGTAGAATTGCTTTTTAGGCCATCAATTCCTGACAATATAACTAATTGGAGAGTATTCAACCACGATGAGGAAATTTTACAGTTTTTAACCTCCAAAAAATCCTATGATAATCAAATCATTGAGGAAGACGAACATGATATTCAAATACGAGGTAAACATGAAGAAAACTCAATCCCAAAGCCTGTGGTGAAGCTTGAGGATCTTTACGATATTAAAGACAGGTTTAAACCTGTGTCCAATACGAAGCTCCAAAGCTCTACCTTAAGGTTTGAATTGATAAACCCTGGCACTGAACAAACTCCTCAAAACATTAATTTAGGATTAGGCCTTTCCATGGAGGAGAAAGAAGAATTCATTAGACTGTTACGCAAAAATAAACATGTTTTTTCTTGGAAATACGATGATCTAAAAACGTATGATACATCCATTATCCAGCACACTATTTCGATGCTTCCCGAATAGAAACTAGTTCAACAAAAGTTGAGAAAAATACATCCAAACTTAGAGAGTCAAATAAAATCAGAACTCAATAAACTCTTGAAAGCTAAGATTATTTTTCCCGTTCGGCACTCGAACTGGGTCTCCAATATGGTACCAGTCAGAAAGAAAAATGGCGACATAAGGATTTGTATTGATTTCAAAAATTTAAACAAGGCGAGTTTAAAAGATAACTTCCCATTACCCACTATGGAGCAGATACTCCAATCAGTGGCAGGGTCAGAATTAATGTCCTTTTTGGACGGTTTTTTAGGATATAATCAAATTTTGGTCCATCCTGATGACCGACTCAAAACCACATTCAGAACGAAATGGGGAACGTATGCATATCAAAAAATTCCTTTCAGACTTATTAATGCAGGAGCCACATTTCAAAGAGCGATGGATATCGCTTTTAAATGGTTAATTAACAGAACAGTAGTCGTCTACTTAGACGATATTACTGTATTTTCTAAAGAAAGATCCAATCACTTGCATGATTTAAATCAAATCTTCCAACGCTGCAAGAAATATGGTATTTCTCTTAACCCTAAAAAATCCTTTTTCACTCTTGATCAAGGCAAGCTCCTAGGCTTTATTGTTTCTAAAGATGGCATTTATATTGATCCGGACAGGATTAAAGAAATCTCTGAAATCCCATTTCCTCACAATAAGAAATCCATGTAGTCATTTTTAGGCCAAATCAATTTTGTTAAGAGATTCGTTCCAGACTTTTCTCAAATCATTTTACCACTTCAAACTATGATTAAGAAAAATTCAGTCTTTAAATGGGGATCGACAGAAAAGGAAACGTTTGAATTAATCAAACAATCAATAATCAATGCCCTCGCTTTAAATACCCCTAATTTTTCTAATCATTTTACATTTCATACCATCGCATCCGATTTCTCTTATGCTACAGTACTCACACAGATCAACAATCACAATCTGGAAGCACCCATTTCATTCTATAGTTCAAATCTTCAGGGTGCTGAACTAAACTACTCCGAAGCAGAAAAACAAGCCTTTCTTGTATATAAATCTGTTAAAAATTACAGACCCTTCCTTTTAAAAGCCCATACAAATGTTATAGTTCCTTTCCCTTCAGTAAGGCAACTATTAATCCAAAGAGAATTGAGAAAAAAAGGGCAAACTGGGTAACAACACTTCAAGAATACGACCTAGAAATTAAACCAGCGAAGATTGTTAAAGGCCAAGGTTTTTTGCAGATTGTTGGCAGGAGCATCCAACATTCCAAAATCAGGTGATACAGATCAATTCAAAGAGATCAACCAGATAAGTATCGTTGACTCTGAATCAAAATATGCTGATTTATTATTTTATTTGAAAAATGGATATGCACCTCCCAACCTATCTTACAAAAGCAAAAGGGCCATAAGATTGAAAGCAAAAAATTTTACCATTATTGATGATGTGCTTTTTAGGCAAAATTATGATTCAATTTTATTGAGATGCCTTGAAAAACCTGAAGCACAAAAGGTTTTGCAGCGATTACATGATGGACCGGCAGGAGGCCACTTTGGAGCTGATACAACAACTCATAAAGTCATCCATGCTGGATACTATTGCCCCACCCTGTTTAGAGATGCTCATGAATATGTAAGGAAATGCCGAAATTGACAGACTTCTAGTCAAAGACAAAGGAAATCAGCCTTCCATTTGCAACCAGTCAACATTGAACAACCATTTGAGCAATGGGGATTGGACATCATTGGATGATAGTAATCCTTACCCCACGCTCCTGGGAATCGAATGGCCTATTGATATGAACATGGTCATTAATCTGAAGAAGAGGAAAATGACCTTTGAAAAGAAGTCGCTTAGGGTTGTAGTGCCACTAGATCTTGTGGAAGTAGCGCGTTATACCGAACCTATCCACGATTATGTAGAAGGTGACGATGAGATGGATCAAATATACAAGATAACAACATGAGATCAGGATTGGATCAATCCAATGACAGATGGACGGATCCCATGGGATCGGGAGAGTTCATGTACTTCTGACTCAGATGAGGAATTAGACCATTGGAAAAATTGCTTACATGAAGTTTCTACATTGCAATGCAATATATGACGAATGCGCTACATTGTGTTTCGTTGGAGGTAAGAAATCTACCTTATTATGATGGTCTAACTGAAGTAGATATGTTTTTAGATGAATTTGAGCATGAAGTCCTTGAAGAGCACCATTTTCAAGCATTGGAGTTGGCGCTGCGCACTACACCCGCACGATGGTGGGGTATGCATAAAGAAATCTTTGCCGGATGGAGGGGTTGCAGGCAAATGATGAAGTTATGCTTTGGGCATGCTAATACTAGAATGACTGAGAAGTATAGTGAGAAGGATGATCCGTGCAATCACCTCACGAAATGGACTAAGGCATGGGGGATGGAACTGCAACCATAATGGGTACATATATTTTGTCATACCTTGGATACTATCCCCATGAAATGGTATCTCGAAACAGAGCTCCGCCACGGCACTGTAGAATGGGAGGTATTGAAGGAAGGTTTATTATTGACTTTCAACTTCAAGGACAGGTTTGCAAGCATAGATGAAGCACTTCAATAGATTAAAGTTTTTATCTTTAGGATGCCAAGGAACCTATGGAATGGAAAAAACCAGATTGGAGCACCCAATTGTGCCATGCATTGGAATGGAGGAAGAAGACCTGAGGAATATCAATATTCCAGAGAGAGAAGGGTATCGCATAGTAGAAGGACCACAAGTAGAGGACCGAGACATCTCCGCACCTTTGAAAAAAAGATAGGTAAACATTGGCACTGAAGAACAACCAAAGTTCGCAAAGATTGGAGACTATTGGGATGACACTACAATAGACAAAGTTGTTGAATTACATCGTGAATACGAGGATCTCTTCCCCACTAAGTTTTCAGATTTAAAGGGAATACTTGGTGATTTCGGTGTTATGAGGATCACATTGAAGCCAGATATGAAGCTTGTCAAATAGAGACATTATCACCTTAATCCTAAGTATAAGGAGAAGGTTTGCCGAGAGTTGGAAAAAATGTTGGATGTAGGCATTATAGAACTTGTTGAAGAGTCCGATTGGGTGAGCCCAATGGTAGTCCACGAGAAGAAACAAAAAGGCAAAATAAAAATCTGTGTCAATCTGCAGAAGATGAATGATGCATGTGTCCATTATCCATTTCCAATGCCATTTATAGATGAAGGGTTAGACAATGTTGGAGAGCAGGAGGCCTATTCCTTTACTGACATGTTTTCCAGTTATCATCAAATTAAGATCGCACCAGAGGATAGAAGAAAAACTACCTTCGCAACAGAGTGGGGTTTCTTTTAGTACACAGTTATGCCATTTGGATTGAAGTACACGTATGCTATATTTTCCTAGGTAGTGATTGCAGCGTTCAAAGAATTTATTCATAAATTCTTGGAATTATATTTCGATGACTGGACTGTGTTTGGGTTGGTGACATGACATGTTGCAAATTTGTGCCTCATGCTGGATACATGTCAAAGATTTCAAATCGTGATGAACTTGAAAAAATGCATATTTTGTGTTCCTTTGGGGATCTTCCTGGGTTATGTCATGTGTAAGCAAGGATTGACGGTGGACCCTGCAAATATCATTGTAATTGTGAACCTGGAATCCCCAAGGAATGTCAAGAAACTACGCATGACACTAGAGCACACGAGATACTACAGAAAATTTATTAAAGCCTATGCTCAAATTACTACGCCCATGGAAAAACTGTTGAAGAAGGATGCGACATTCTGTTGGAATGGATAATGTCAACATAGTTTGGATGTGTTAAAGGAAAATATGGTGATTGCACCAATCCTAGTATTTCCCAATTAGAAGAAAGAATTTCATGTACATGTGGATGCTTCCTGCATTGCGCTAGGTGTAGTGCTAACATAAGAAGGCGAAGGCAAACTGGACCATCCTATATTTTTCGCAAGTAGGAAGTTATCAAAGGATAAAAAAAAGTATTCAATGAGACAGCACAAGGGGTTGGCCATGGTCTATGCACTGCATAAATTCAGGCATTATTTGTTGGGAGGACATTTCAATATGTATACAAATCATTTTGCCTTAAATTATCTGGTCAACATGCCTGTGTTGGTGGAGAATATTTGTAGGTTGTTGTTATTATTTTAGGAATATGATTTTGAAGTTATTTTGAAGCCTAGTATGTTGAACGTTGCTCCAGACGACCTGTCGAGGATTGAATCAAGAGAAGAATCTGGTAATCTGGAGGAAGGGTTTCCAGACACGCAGCTCTTTATGGTACAAGTAGTAGATGACCATTTTTCTAACATTATTGAATTATTAACTACTAGGATGGTGCCTGAATGATATACAATTGAGCAGAAGAGAGAACTAGTAGTCCACGTAGCAAATTTTTCGGCCATTGTGGGTCATTTGTACAAAATGCGGGTAGATGAAATATTGCAGAGATATGTTCAAAAACTTGAGCATGATAGTATTCTCACTTAAGCTCATGGGGGACCTACGGGAGGCCATTATGCAGGGAAAGAAACCGTGCAGAAGATTTTGCGTGCAGGATTATGGTGGCCAACATTGCATAAGGATTCTAAAAAATAATGTAGGGCATGTAATGCATGTCAAAGGACTGGCAGACCGTCGCAGAGTGACGAACTACCACTACTTCAGGTATCTTTTCAAGTATTTGGGAAATGGTGGATCGATGCTAATTTAGCCACTAAAAAGAAAACATGCATGCGCTACATTATCACTGCCACAAAATATTTAACCCAATGGGTGGAAGCACATACAGTGAAGGATTGTACAGGGACTAAAATAGCCAAATTATCATTTGAACGTGTCTTAACACAATTTGGATGCTCGAAAGTATTAATGAGTGATAAGGGAATGAACTTTCTAAATGAAACGATTAGTGCGTTGACAGATGAATTTTAGGTTTACCCTCAAAAGAGCACTCCTTATCACCCACACAAAAATGGGACTATTGAAGCTTTTAACAAAATTTTGGAGAATGCATTGACAAAGGTATGCAATGCATAGTGGAATGACTGGGATGTGCACATACCTACATTATTATGGGCCTATAGCACAACTTTAAGAAGATGACATGGCAAACGTCATTCAGATTGGTCTATGGGGTCGAAGAGGTGATGCCTATGGCAGCTCTAACAGATATGGCAGATTGCGAGGCCTTAGAGGAATGGCTCACATAGCTAATGGAGTTATAGGAAGACTCATTTTTTGTAGGATTCCACCAACAAGTACAGAAGGAACGTGAAAAAGCATGGCATGATCACCATATCAAGCTTCAAATTTTCAAGATAATTGATCTTGTGTTGTTATATGATAGAAAATTCACCAAATTTCCGAGTAAATTCTAGATGCATTGGTTAGGACCATATATTGTCAAAGAAATTACAGAGGGTGTCGCAGTTCAACTCGTGAAGTTGAATGGTGAACCTATTCGAGGAAGGATGAAAGGAAATAGGTTGAAGTTGTACATCCAGGATCCTTCCCCTATAAAATGACTATATAAAAGCAAGATAGTCTTAGTGCTCAAGGTAGTTGCAAGGGACTACACTGCTTGACCAGGTGGACATGGCAGCATGCAAGCTGCGCAAAGATTGATGAGGGTGCACTAGACGAAGCTGAGCTTAAGATGTTGCACCATGGAGGAGGTTGTCATGAAACCCATTCCCAAACTAGTCGTTAGAGTTACTGTAGCTTATTAGGCTATGAAAATCTCATTATAAGGAGTGGCTAGGTAGAAATTAAGGAAAAAATCTTTGAAAATATGCCCCTAAAGGTGCATTTAAGACAAATTTATGGAGGGAACGGTTAGATTTGCATCCAAAAGTCACAATAAGTATTTCCTGTTGTTTTTCAAAGAAACACTTTGATTTTTTTGAATTTTTTGCCTGCACCGAGAAGACTGTGAGGTTTTCATCAAGCACCCAAGGATAGTTCAGTATTTTGATACAGTGCACCGAATTTTTGTGGAGAGGATATTTGAGCATATGAGTTCTAAAGCTATGGTGTCTGAGGACCCAGCTCTGGAAGCTATCAGCCTAGAAGATACACCCACAGTGCCTACGGTGCCAAGGTCGCCTAGGCCAAATTAGTCGGCATCCAAGTCAAAGAAAAAGAAGTCGGTTGTGGAACAAGTGTGCCACTCACCTAAGAGAATTCTACAGGAGGTGTAGTAGAAAGGAAAAATGGACAAGCAGAAGTAAGCTTTTGTTCCTCTAGATTTAGATGAAGAAGAACTACGCCAAGGGATTGAGGAGTTAGATGTCGAGGACGCTGAGCCCATCACTATGCTTCCAGCATATGTGCCTTGGAAGAGGGCAGAAGAAGGTGACCAAAGACTCCGATTCCACCAAATTTTCAATTGCTACACCACTACTCCCTGCTGAAGTTCCTTTTGAGGATACATTCTTAGCATGCATGCCAGCGTTAAATATGGAATATTGGGACCTGTCGACTAGGAGAAGTTCCCACATTTAGTGAAAAATCAGTAAATGATCTACATATACTATGAAGATACAGGGGTTACAAAGCTGGAACCGATGAAATGGGTCAGCGGAGTTTAGCTGGTGGGACTATTGCACATGTTATTTTTACCCCACTATCACTTCTCCAACATCAATATTGTGTGTGTACAAAAACTGTTGACATTAGTGCATGATGTGTATTTATGGCTAGGTGAGCCTATCCCATAATGGATATGTTAATCCATTCGATTACTAAGCTACCATATAAGGGAGTGGACCCAAAATAGGAGTTTGTGGTAAAATCCATAGAAAACAAACTTGCAGACCACACAAAGACCGAGTACAAGGTGGTAAAGAGAAAGCGTGGATATTCTATCCACTCCATAATAGATCAGGTGGTGCAATTTACAATGCAGATCTTACTCAACAAGATAATGTGGAAGTTCCGCAGGGATGAAGTGCCAGTACCGTTCATTTCATTAGCAGCACAATTTGGGAACGAGGTCTAGTATAACTAGGCCCAGTATCTCTGTAAAGAATTTTTGGAAAATTGTCATGAGGCATAGGAGAAGAGACAGTTGTGCCATTATGCTTGGCTCTTATTGTTAATTGTTCTGGTGGCATGGTGGCTGCCAGAGGACAGTCAGTTCCCTCCGCTGAATGAGACCCTCCCAAACGCAGTGAAGTTCACTTCGCTATGGAAGATGAGAGACGTAGAGTGCATTAAAGAATCCAAGGTTTTTGGAGTAATCATGGAAATGGACCTATGAATGGGTGTGCACTAGAGGCTAAGATTATTTCCCCCATTGTTTGAGAAGCTAAGACCCTTCGCAGACTTTAAGGCAAACTTTCACAATTTCTAGATCCGTGTGCAGAAGGACCCTCAACAGGTATGATACAAGCTACCTTACTTAGTAACTGACACAGATGTATAAGAAGTTGTGAGAGAATGGCCAGCAGAGTGGCTTGAGTCTACCTAGTTAGATGTCGAGACGAGAAAGGCAAGAGAGAGCTCCTCTCCACAGACCTTTGCTGCAAAAAAGAAGAAAGAACAAGACCAGGGAGTTGTAGAGGAGAAGGCTGCCCAACAAAAGAAAAGATAAGTTGCTGCTAAGGCAACTGTGGAGAATCAGCGGGCTAAGAAGGAGCACACTGCTAAAGAGTAAGGTGAGAAGGAAAAACCAAATACTATTGTGTGTGGAGCATGATTGTTCAGAGGTCTTCGTTTCAGTCGGATGTATACCCAAGGAAGTTTGTACACCCTCCACGCGGGGGGGATAGGGGTCTGGGGGGGCCGATCCCCCCCAGCTGGGGGGTTCGGGGGCTAGCGGTCCCCCAGCGAGGGCTCGGGGGCAGCGCCTCCGAAGCTAAAAATAGATGTAAATTTGCCTTGTAAAAGTATAGTAATTTCTAGTCAATCTGGGCCATTCATTAGGCGGATGATCTGACGGTAGAACTTATGTTTAGTTTAGGGTTTTTTTGCCCTAGAAGGCAACCCCTCTCTTTTCATGAGGGCATTGTATTTGAGGCTGTGTAATAGATGTGTATTATAGGTGTGAGAAAGAAACAGAGAGGTGAGGCAGTGAGAGAAAATAGAGGATATTACAACGGATTTGCTGTAGGTTGTGTCTCTTCATTTTGCTAGATAATAGAAAGGAAGGATTGGTTGTTCAGGGTGGACATAGCCCAAACTAGGTGAACCACGTATATATGTGTCTCTCTTGTCTTATGCATTTTCTGTGTTTATATTTCTACAATATTTTATGTGTTCCATTGCTCCGTAATATATAATTTTCTAACAAATATTGAGGCAAGCAACAAATCAGCCTCGCAGCACACTAGTGAATAGGAGCTATCTCATCAAGGAGGCGATGGGGGCAAGGAGGTGTCCACCCCCTTTAAATTCTAGAAGCGCAACAAAGAAATAGAAACAAGTTTGGGAAAGAAGAGGAAGTTAGATAGTCAATTGCAGGTAGACCCTCTCGTGCTGATACAGGGTGATTTAGATGAAATTACTGACAAGATTTGAGATACCACATCAGAGCTATGGTCACACTTTGAACAATAGTGTATGAAAACACTAGGAAGGGTCCAAAAGGATGTGTATGAGATGCAGGTCCAGGATAGAAGGATCCAGATGAGCATTGGGCAAGCAAGCACAATGCAAGGAAGCCAGACTCAAGTGAGCATGAGTGTTCCAGAAATGGAGTAGACCATGGACCTAAGGGTCATCCCTTTACCAGAAGGATCCTTGCAAATAGATAGCTAATAAGACTATGCAATGCTAGAAAAGATCAAGGATCTTGGAATCAGTGTGGCCGCACTACTGCTCAAGACCCTCCATGCATTGCATCAGGGGTTCTCAAATGAGTTGTAGATCCGGGAGTAGCACACCTTTGTGGTCCTCAATGAGTGCAAAGTCAATAATGCACAGATGTACAAGGAGAAGATGCAGGCACTAAAGGAGAAAGAGGAAATGCAAGCGTGAAGAAAAAACCTTCTGTTAGTTATCAAACAAGCCTGTCAAACAGTTCTAGAATTGCATATCCTAGAGGATGCACAGGCTGAGACGAAAGTTAGAAAATTAGTAGTGGCAGTGCATGATGCCAAAGATAAGGTTGGGCGAGTCAATTTTTAGTTCCAGATGAACATATTTGAACTCCATCTCAAGCTTCAACCAACTACAACGCCAAAATTTCGGGAACAAAGAGGTGCAACTATAAAATAATCCATGGGTCAACTAGATGACATAGTCGAAGGTTGCAACCAGCTATTCAATCAGGCAATGGGACTATGGGATACATTGCAAGAGGACCCTAAGCTACAACAATTGAGAACAAAGATCAAGGAAACATAGCAACAATATGATGAAATCAGTACGACTGTGTGGACATTAGCGTCAGTCCTTTGCTTCGCGCGCTTGTAGGAGGGCAAGGTGATTCTAGTGCGAATCTAGGAGTTACAGAAAAAGAAACCCTTGTTAAGATACTTGCTTCAGCCTTGGACAAAGGAAGCTAGCCAACTTTCACAGAAAATTCATCAGAGGCTGAAGGCCATGCAAAAGACCCAAAGGACTATGCAACTTGCAGTGGAGGGGCCAACTACAAAGAAATTGGTCCACGAGCTACAAGAAGTAGCAGAACAGAGCACCATGGAGCTTCACACATTAACTAACGCAATCAGCAAACTCCGCTAGAAAGTGAAACAACCAGTTCAGTGACTCGAGGGCAAGTCATGATCTTTGTGTTGTGGGCCTATTGGGATGGGATCCCCAGGCATAGAATTGAAGTAATTTAGTCATTTTTGTAAATAATTTTGTAAAGTATGTAAAGTCTCCGCAAAATGTGGATGCAAAGCACGTAGATAGATAGGAGTCAAAGGGGTCTTATCCCCTTGTTTTTGTCGGTTTTGAAGACTCACGCATGAGCTAGGGGCCATGGTATTGTATTAGAAAATCTATAAATAGTCAAGTCTTAGATAAATTTAACTTTGGATAGAGAAATATAGGGAGACGAATGAAGGAATAATGTTGTAAGGGTTATATAGGAAGGTTTTTTCTTGTTAGTAGCGAAGGAAGGTCTCCTCAGCTGAGTGTGCAAAGGCTTAGAAGAGTCCACCATTGAGTGTGTGGACACCTGAAGCTAAGTGCATAGGGTAGTTGAAGCTTTTAATGAACTGATTCTAATTAATAAAGATTGATTTTCGGTTGGAAATATTTGCAGCTATGATTTATCTGTTTATTTTTTTACCTCACTCTGAATTGTTTCCATGAATTAATGTATCTTATCAGTGCAAATTAGGTTAATTGAATATGTTTATGCTTAATAAGATGATTGAATGATGTACACAAAGTTTTAGATCTAAACTAGGAGTCAATTTCGGATAAGGAAGATAGGTTTGCGCGAGGACAGATCTAGATCCCAAAAACCCTAGAAGACCTGTTCAGGTGCACGAAAGTAGCAAACATACCCTGTTAGGACCTGATTAATGCAATTGACTGATCCCACGAAGATTTGAGGGAAACTAGGGCCAAATTAGGAGCTCTAGCAACATCGGAAGGATAGATCTGCGCGGAAGCAAATCTAGGGTACTGAAAGACATCACACTAGTATCTGGATGCAAAAACTTGGTTCTTGCATCCTTCAAAAATGCTTCAGGTGATACTGCATCCTGCACTATGCTGGCTATTGCTGAAAGGGCCAGCAGTGAAGGGTTTTGTTGGTTGGTGCAACTAACTCCGAACCTAGGTCAGGACACCCTTAGCCAACATCAATGATAGCTTTAAACATTCATATCATTAAGTAAACAAACAAATCTACTACTTTCACGCATCATTTAAGTGTTTCTTAAGATAATTGTAGAAAATAGAGTGAATACGCAAACAATGCAAAGTAAACATAAAGGGACAGATACACAGATAATGCTCCATAATAGTCTTTATTAAGTTCAATCCATCCGTTACAGACTCTTTCTTCCTTTGACAAACAGCTGTAGGTGCCTGTGCACTCAACTACAGGGGCCTCTGCACTTAGGTGCAGACTTACCAAGGTCTCCACGCACATAGCTGCACGATCCTTCCCCTTCGGCTAAGTACAAAAAACAGACTCTTCTGACTTTGGTCACTTTCCCATACATAGATCTTCTATTCATTTATTACCCCCTATGACTCACTATGACTCCTTTAAATGGCTTCTTTAATTACAATACCATGGTTCGTGAACCATGAGCGGGTCACAAAACAACTTAGCTTCTAAAATACTAAGGGGCTTTGACCTTCCTAAATCCCTTTTGACTTCTAATGACCTTCGCGCTCTGCTCCTCAAAATGCGAAGACTATACATAAATAACAATAAAACTATTACAAAATTGATGCAAAGGGACCCTGTCCCAACAACTCCACTGGTTGAAAGTAGAAGTAGATTCTTTTGTTTTGCTTTAGTACATTGCATGAACTTGTGAATCTACAGGATTTTCTACAAATATAAATCTAAATATATTTAGTAAAAATTTTATTACTAACCAAATATATTAACTAACTACTTAACCATTTATTACTAACCAAATATATTTACTAATTTAAATATATTTACTAACCAATTAACATAACTATTAGAATTGCCATGTTTCATAGTATAAAAATTGTGTTTATTTGTGGAGTGTGGGACTTATATATATATATATATATATAATATATATTATATAATAATTATATATATATATATATATAATATATATATATAAATAAAAAATGAATGTTTCAATATTGAACTTGAGCGTATGTAGTAAGAAAAATAAATATGAAGAATTACAAATATAAAACTTAAATATATTAGTAAAAGATTTATTGTTGACAAAATATATTTACTTACCAATTAATCATTTATTACTAACCAAATATATTTACTAATCTAAATATATTTAATAACCAATTAACTTAACTATTAGAATCAACAATTTTTCATGATACAAACTATGTTTATTAGTCTAGAGTTGGACTTATGTATATATATAAAGCAAATGAATGTTTGAAGATTTGAATCTGATAATATGCAGTAACAAAAATAAATTATGAGAATATACAAATCTAAATCAAAATATATTTAGTAAAATTTTATTACTGACCAAATATATTTACTAACCAATTAACATAACTATTAGCATCACAAAATTTTCATAATATAAAATTGTGTTTATTAGTTGGGAGTTCGACATCTGTATATATATAAAGCAAATGAATATTTCAAGATTTGAATCAGAGCGTATGCATATGTAGTAAGAAAACCCCCAAAGGGAATGGGAAAACCATTTTCATGTTCCCTTATTCATTGCATTGCACAGTAATCATATATGATACAATATGGTGAAATTAGGTAGTAGTAGTAATCCCTTTAGTTCTAAACAATGTAAACTTTGAAACGGGAACTGACACTATTAACCATTTCTTAGAGATTGCAAAAAAGTGACCCGATTTTGAAAAGGGGCGATGTAAAACACATATTTTTTTAGAGCATAGCTTTTGGCACTTTAAATTTTTTTTATGTACATTACGTTTTAGAATGTTAGTGATTTGCATGATGACTTTAAAAAGTGGTGATTCTACATTAGGGCCTTTTTTTAAAAGAACATTTTTTTTACTCTAAATTTTCTAATGTATGAAATGTAAATAATTATTTTCTAAATTTAACAATTTTTAACACTTTAAATTTTTTAATGTATTAAGTGTGGATATATTTTTTTTAAATATTACATTTTTTACACTTTAAAAATTTTTATGTCAATTTTTTTTTGAAATAAAAAATCAAAATATATATATATAAAAGACCAAAAAAAAACAAAAAATCTAAAAAAAATCTCGTAAACCATAAAAAAAATTTGGAAAAAAAAGAAACCTAAAATAGAAAAAATTTAAAAAGCACTAAAAAAAACTACAAAAATAAAGAAAATAAACTAAAAACAAAGTCGAGTAAAAATAAATAAATAAAACCAAATATACTAAAATTAAAAAAAAAAAAAAAAACACCAAAAACAATTAAATTTATATATATATATATTATATATATATATATATATATAAACATTTTAAATTTTAAAAAAATTACCATATATAAGATATTTGGATTTAAAGAAAAAGCATTTAAAAATTTTTTTAAAAACATGTATTTTCGATTTTTAGAAGATAAAAAACATTTAAAACTTTAAAAAACATATATCTACGATTAAAACTTTAAAAAACATATATGCACGCAGCTCTGCCACCCAGAGCCATGCCCCCACAGGCCACTGGGCAGTGGCTATCCGATTCTAAGAAATGGATAGCCACCCCCACGGGCAGTCAGGCGATGGCTATTTGATTTCGAGAATCAGACAAACACCACCCGGCCACCCATGGGGCACAGCCCTAAGGATGGAGCTACACGCAGTTCCACCACCTAGGGCCGCACCCCCATGGGTGGTTGGGTGGTGGCTATCTAATTCTTGGAATCAGATAGCCACCACTCGGTTGCCTGTGGGGGTGGCTATCTGTTTCTCAAAATCAAATAGCCACCGTTTGGCCACCCATGGGGGTGGCTATCCGATTCTTAGAATCAGATAGCCACCACCCAACCGCTCATGGGGGTGGCTATCCAATTCCGAAAATCAGATAATGAATAAAATTGTTATTTTTTTAAATAAAAAATATTGTTAAGTATGTTAATTGTATTTAAAAAAAAAAAAAAAATTGTTTAATTTTATAAATCTTTTGAAATATATATACTTTTTTTAATAATAGAGTTTATTAATTGTCTAGTTTCTCCTTCCCCCTTTTGTTTTTAAGCTCTTAGGTAAAGGTTTAAATTTTGCCTTAGCGCCTAAGAAAAACCCGGTTTAGGACATCATTTGTGATGTGGAATTTGGGATTAGAGGCTTACGAGTTAATATTAAGAACACTATTAGGCGGGATTGTGTCATTGTACTTAAAAAGGCAAAGCTCCCTCAAGGAAACCTCAGCAAAGAAGAATTTGTGGCCCTCAAATCTTTAAACTAGAACAAAGATATTGTTGTTTTGAAGGCTAACAAAGGAGGGGTTGCTGTCATCCTTGACAAAGATGATTACCGCAAGAAGATGATAGATCATCTTTATAATAGAGGTAGCTATAAAAATATTCCCAAGAACCCTCTAAAGAAGATTTCTAAGACCGCGGCTCTCGCCATCAATGTTGAAAAGTGTGCAACAAGAAATGTAAAAATAGAAATTGCTAAAAATAGCAGTTTGGACAGTGTGGAATTTTAGCCACCTTGGGTGAGAGGTGAAACTGCTAAAAATAACATCTTCTAAAGATAGCATTTCTGGGTCCCTTCCTATTTATAGCAGTCCATGGTCTATCTATTGGACGTAAATTCGAATTTCGTCTTACAAGCAATTTGGAATATTGATTAATTAATTCTCCATGAGTTAATTAGTTAAGGAAAAGCAAACTTGAAGTCTTTGTGAGAACATGCAATAATTTCTCCACTGATTGGGGAATGTGTCCTTGATTTGCTCGACTAATTGAGGAATTAAGGATGAGTTCTATATTGAGAGGATCAGTTGACTTAGTTTAACTTAGTCAATTCTAATTCAATTAATTTAACAAGTTAAATTAATGAGATTCAATTTGTTGATGCTTGCAAGCATGTGACAACAGGTATTTTCAGATAACTGAGTATTCACTCATGGATAACTGATGCATGGCAGTTTAGACAAAGACCCAATTGAGATCAGATGAGGGACAATGTACTATCGGTTACTAGGATATTCCTAGTGAATGTTCCTTGCATGAGGAAGGAATATTACTCCTTCTAGTACTGCGTAGTTGGACCTAAGGTGACATCAGGTACGATTTGGGCCGATTCACACATGTTATGTAATTGGACCCCAATCAAAAATCCACAAGGAAATAGGATCTTGGAGGACTTGTGGCCTATATATTGAGGCATAGGTAGTCTATGAGCTACATCATCAGAGTACAGAGAGAGAATGATAACTTTTGAGCTGATTCTTTTTGTATGTTGTTGAGGATTTCCACTTGATTGATAATAAAAAGATGGGGTTTTAGGCTGGTACTTTCCCCAAGTTATATCTTCAGTGTTATGGTTGTTACTTCTCATTCTCAGTTATATCTGTTCATGCTTGATGTTGCTCATGTTCAATTAAGGTTCCGCAAAGTTGATGGTAGATGTAGATCTAGTATTATGCTTTAGTACATTGCATATATCAATTTGATCTACAGGTGAAATTTCTACATGATATCAGTAAGCTAGCTGATTTGTAGAGAAAATTCTACATGGTATTAGAGCACAGGTGACCAAGGAAGAATAGTATACAAGAAGGGAGAGGTTGAAGTTTGTGGTTTCTAAATATTGAATTGAGTTCTTATCACATCTATTTCACCGATGGTGTTCTATGGTTTGAGACTCGAATATGCCCTTGATGGCAATTCAAATTATATAGCCTAGAAGGATCACATGGAGGCAGTATTAGAAGATAATGGCCTTAAGGACTTTATTGATCAAGAAGTCCAAAATCCAACTGATGCTACTCAACTGGTGGAATGGAATAAGTGTGTGGCTGGAGCTAGGAGAATTCTCTTACAAGGAGTTCGAGATCATATTGTGTCAAGCCTCCATGGGAAGGAGACTCCATTTTCGATGTGGAAAACATTGAAAGATATTTATGAGAATAACAGTGATCAGAGGACGCTGGCAATGAAGGACAAACTTCAAAAGATCAAGTTTGAAAGTGGATACACAATCTATATGTATCTGAACAAGCTCACCTCATGCAGGGATGAGCTTGCAAGTGTAGGGGTTGTGACAGCTGATGATGACATGGTGAGTCTTGCACTCCTCGGTCTTTCTAAGATCAGGCATAACTACCAAGACTCGGCTAATGGAATATAGAAACTACTAGATTGGGAACGACTTTGGTTGGATTTGATGCAGGAGGAGATAAGAAGAAGCACCATAGACAGTTCTTCATCCATGGAGGATGAAGAGAACTGTGCCTTAGCGAGTAAGGTGATGAAGGGGAAAGAGAAGGTTTCTCTTTCTGAATTCAGTTCTTCCCATGGTGGGAAGAAGTTTGACAAATCGAAAGTGCAATGCTTTCATTGTCATGAGGTGGGCCATTTTGTTACAAATTGTCCACTGAGGAAATCCAAGAAGGGATCCAGGGAAGGATCTCAAGGTGAAGCACTTGCTTCACAGATCAAGTTGGATTTCACACCCTTCACATGCATGGTTTCATCCATGGTGGGAAGTGGTTGGTTTCTTAACAGTGGAGCTTCTTTCCACATGACTGGAAATAAGAGCTTGTTCAGTACTTTGGAGGAGAAAGATCTCCAGATACTCATAGCAATGGGTAATGATGAAAAGTACAATGTCTCAGGTGTAGGCACAGTTATTTTTCAGAGGGAGCATGGAGCTTGCCTTACCTTGACCGATGTCAAGTATGTACCAGGACTGAAGAGAAACTTGGTGTCGATCACAATGCTGGAAGACAGAGGCTATGATGTAGTCTTCAGTAAGGGAAAGGTTTTCCTTAGACACATCATCACTAGACAGGTGAAACAGATTGGTTCATGGGTCAAGAACCTATATGCTCTTGAGGTTCAAGATGCATGCAATGCCTTGAAAAATAAGGCAACTGATGGAGACTTGGTGGATGAGAGGGAGGGTATGTTACCTCTCAACATGCGGTGCTAGAAGAAGTCTCAGATGATTATGGAGGAGCCACAATTGGTGCAACAAATTTAGGAGGTTGTGGAGCAGCCACAATAGGGGAAGTTGAGTGGAGATCAAGTAGAGTCATCTACTCATGCCAAAACCTCCAGTAGGTTGAAACTTTGAGCCAAGTGGGTAGAGGGATCACATGCATTGATACCTCCAGGTAGGAGGTGGGGCGATATAGAGTGATCATCGCAAGGAGGAGGGGCAGGATCCTTGAGGTACCCAACCTCTTGGATGAGGCCTTGCTACAGGAACCTCGATGAGGAGTAGCAGGAATTCACTGATTGGGTAGAGACAGATGCAGATGGGGCGGCAGAGAGAGCTACAATGCACGGAATCCCTGGACAGTGCAGAGCATGTAGGCTATAGCAATGCGAGAGGCACAAGTGCGTTGCATAGTGAAGGGTAGCACAGAGAAGGGTGCAATGGTGCGAGATGAATGGATATGTTGCAGTAGCATAGAGGTCGGAGAGGGAGCACTTGTCAGTAGCAGGTAGAGCTTCAGTATGAGAGTATGTTTCCAGCCCAACAAAGTGGTCAGTTGGGAGTTTTTTTGTTCCGAGTGTTGTTGGAGCAACCGCACATGGTAGATGTGTTGCATGCAGAACATTCCAGAGTTACAGGATCAGGTTCAAGAGGAAGCCTTTCTTGTTGAGAGGGAGTGTTTAAAAGTGTGCAACAAGAAATTTAAAAATAGAAATTGCTAAAAATAACATTTTGGATAGTGTGGAATTTTGGCCACCTTGGGTGAGAGGTGAAACTGCTAAAAATAGCATCTTCTAAAGATAGCATTTCTGGGTCCCTTCCTATTTATAGCAGTCCATGGTCTATCTATAGGAAGTAAATTCGAATTTGGTCTTAGGAGAAATTTGGAATCTCCATGAGTTAATTAGTTAAGGAAAAGCAAACTTGAAGTTTTTTTGAGAACATGCAATAATTTCTCCACTGATTGGGGAACGTGTCCTTGATTTGCTCCAATAATTGAGGAATTAAGGATGAGTTCTATATTGAGAGGATCAGTTGACTTAGTTTAACTTAGTCAATTCTAATTCAATTAATTTAACAAGTTGTTAAATTAATGATATTCAATTTGTTGATGCTTGCAAGCATGTGACAACAGGTATTTTCAGATAACTGAGTATTCACTCATGGATAACTGCTGCATGGTAGTTTAGACAAAGACCCAATTGAGATCAGATGAGGGACAATGTACTATCAGTTACTAGGATATTCCTAGTGAATGTTCCTTGCATGAGGAAGGAATATTACTCCTTCTAGTACTGCGTAGTTGGACCTAAGGTGACATCAGGTACGATTTGGGCCAATTCACACATGTTATGTAATTGGACCCCAATAAAAAATGCACAAGGAAATAGGATCTTGGAGGACTTGTGGCCTATATATTGAGGCATAGGTAGTCTATGAGCTACATCATCAGAGTGCAGAGAGAGAAGGATAACTTTTGAGCTGATTCTTTTTGTATGTTGTTGAGGATTTCCACTTGATTGATAATACAGAGATGGGGTTTTAGGCTGGTGCTTTCCCTAGGTTATATCTTATGTGTTATGGTAGATTACTTCTCAATCTCAGTTATATCTATTCATGCTTGATGTTGCTCATGTTCAATTAAGCTCCGACAAAGTTTATGGTAGATGTAGATCTAGTATTATGCTTTAGTACATTGCGTATATCAGTTTGATCTGCATGTGAAATTTCTACATAATATCAGTGAGCTAGTTGATTTGTAGAGAAAATTCTACAATCATGTCCAGTAGCTCAGTGAGATCCCTTTGCCATAAGGTCATTTAAAGCAGTCCCATTACTCCTAGGATCTATGGGCTTCCAAAAATTTTCAAAGAGGGAGCTCCCGTAAGGCCCATTGTCAACACCATTGGTGGTCCTACCTACCTTCTGGCTAAATTCCTTGCCTTAAAACTTAAACCCTTAGTTGGCCGAACAAAGTCCTTCGTCAAAGACTCTGCATCCTTTGTTGAAGAGCTCAAGGACATAAATATTGACACTGAGGACGTTCTTGTGAGTTTTGATGTAGTCTCCCTTTACACGTGTATCCCTATTAAGGAGGCCTTAGAAGTGATCAACCGCCTGACCGATCTCAATATTGCTCAGTTATTTGAGATCTGCCTCACTTCCACTTTTTTCGGTTTAGAGGGAAAGTTCTTCGAACAGACCTATGGTGTTGCCATGGGCTCGCCCCTATCCCCTATTGTTGCTAATCTTTTTATGGAATATTTTGAACCCAAGGCTTTAACCTCAGCCTATCTCCTACCAAAGCTTTGGAAAAGATATGTAGATGACACTAATGTCAACTAGTCCCATGGCCAAGAGGAGTTAGATCTCTTCTTCAATCATCTCAACAGTCAATCATCTGCCATTAAGTTCACCATGGAGTAGGAAGTCAATGGTTGCCTCCCTTTCCTTGATATTCTAATTTCAAAGAGTATTGATGGTTCCCTCTCCCAGCAAGTGTTTCAGAAGAAAACACATATGGAGCAATATCTTCATGCCAGTTCCCATCATTTCCTAGCTCAAAAGTTTGGCGTTCTCAACACCCTCGCTACTCGTGCCCTAAGCATCTCTGATGAAAATAGCTTTGGTAAAGAAAAATCACATCTCCTTAATGTCTTTTTTGAGAATGGTTATAGTAGTCACCTTGGTCAAAAGGCTTTCCTTAAAACTTCCAAAAATTCGGTTGCCAAAAAAGAGCCTCAAGAAAGAGTCTCAAGGGTCCATCTACCTTTTGTCCAAGGGACCACTGATAAGATTGCTCGGATTCTTCAGAAGAATAATGTTCCCTTGACCTTTAGACCCCTCAACACCATTCGTAAATCCCTCCGGTCAGTAAAGGATCCTATCGACCCTAAGGACATGACGGGTGTCTATATTATTCCTTGCTCCTGTGTGACACCCTATATTGGTGAAACGGGATGTTCTATTAATCAAAGGATTAATGAGCATGCTGCTGACCTAAAGCATGGGAGAACTAATTCTTTCGCACTAGTGGAGCATGCAGAGAAGACCAAACATCATGTTTGTATTGAGGAGGCCAAGGTTATTGCTAAGGTGGCACAATTCCATCACCGAACATTTAGGGAGGCAATTGAGATTGAAAGAAGGCCAAGCAATCTCAACAGAGATGATGGCTGGAAGATAAGTAGTTTCTAGATCCCAGCTCTCTCTTCCTAGTCATTGCTTCCCCTTCCTCCCCTTCCTCGATTATTTTCTTTTTCTTGTTTTTTCCCTTTGTTATCCCTTAACCTGCTTTCTTTAACTGTATTTCCTTACTCCTCTTTGGATTTCTCCCTTGGTTTATTTTTTAAGAGACAGTCCTTTTCAAGACTATTTAAATAGGTTAAATTATCTAATATCAGACAGCTTTACCAATAAATTTATTACACAAACCTTTAATAATAATACTATTATATTAACACAATTAATCCTTACGAGTAATAACTTACCTAGAGCTATTAATATATGTTCCCATTAGATAAACTAACCATTAATAATAAGAATAATACTTTATTATAACAATAATAATATAATAATAACTAATATTATTAATATTAAATCCATACTGTTACTAATTATACACGTTAAATATGAGTATAAAATATTCCCCCTTTTTCATGTCTAATCAAATAATCTAGTTTAAACAATATTACAACAATTATTATTAATTTAGTTATTTAATTTCTTACTAATATCCCTAGATCTATTAACACTTATTCCCATTAGATAGGCATTACTATTAAATTTGTATTAATTAGTTATACAAGGCATTAATAAGAGGATTAATACTAATAATATATTATTAATCATTATTAGTTTAGATTAATATTAAAACCTTTCAATTTCTATTAGTTATTATATGTTAACACTTCAATCAAAATTATCATCAATATTCCCTAAATGGAATATCATTAACCCAAAATCCGTTTTACTTAAAATAATATTGGATAAATATTAAAATAATATTCGTTTTAACATAATAATATTATTATAGTTAAACAATTTAAATAGTCCAATCTAGCCATTTCTTGGTCAATTATAGACGTTTGTCTAGTCTAACCTATTATAGCCATTTTTTCTAGACGTTGGATGATCTGCTCTCTGTATTTAATTTGCAGCCATGATCTGATTCTTCAACTTGTCCTGACTATGAACCACACTTGTTGGCTCGAAACGCGTCGACAAATGTATCATCATGTGATTTACGCAAAAAAAAACTTTTTCTCATAATTTTTTTTAAATATTTTAAATGTTATTTTTAAAAAACTTAAAAATATATTTTGCTTTTTTTCAATTTTAAATGTTTTTTATTTATATTTTTTTAAAATCGAAATTTCAAATCATGTCAAATCCAAATTTTAAATTTTAAATTTTTTTAATATAAAATTGAGATGTTTTTTCAATAAAAATTATTTTTTTTTTTTTTTAATTTTATTTTTTTTTTTGGGTTTTTTAATTTGAAAATCTGTATATCTTTTTAAAATTTTAATTGTTTTTTTCGGGTTTTTTATATATATATATATATATATATATATATATATATATATATATGTATATATATATATATATATATATATATTATATATATAATATATATATATATATATAAAAGGGTTTTTAAATGTTTATCTTAATTTTAGTAGTTTTAATTTTGGTTTTTGTTTTTCTTTTGTTAATTTTCTATTTTTTTAATCTAGTTTTGTTTTTATTTTTTATTTTTTGTTAATGCTTTTTAAAAATTTCCTATTTTTACTTAATTTTATAGTTTTTTAAAATTATGTTTTTTTTCCAATTTTTTTTAGGTTTATGAGATTAAAAAAATAAAATTGTTTTTTTTTTTTTTTAAATATGTTTTTCTTATTATTTATTTCTTTATATTTTTAAATTTTTATCTTTCTTTTATAGGTTATTTTTGTTTTTTTTTTTTTGTAACATTTTTTAATGATTGATTTTTGTTTTTTTAATTTTATTGTTTTATTTAATATATATTTTTATTTACGTTTTGCTATTTTTTTAATTTTTTTTTTGTTTTTTTTTCATTGTTTTTATTTTTAATTATATGTTTTCATTATTCTTTTGAAATTTTAATGTTTTTGAGAGTCATGATAAAATCTTTTACACCATTATTTCAAAATGTTGAAAATTTACCCTAGAAAAAAAAAGTGTTATTCCAACATCAACACTTTTCATTTTGAGGGTAGTTTTTGCACAATTTTTGCACATAAAATTTCGATCTTACTGACATTCTTTAAAATATTGAAAATTGACTCTAGAAAGAATCATTCTAGTATAAACACTTTTCATTTTCAGGGTGCTTTTTGCAAAATTTTTGCACAAAAAACTCATTTTCACTGCCATTTTTAAAACATGTTCAAAATTGACCCTAAAAAAACCATCATTCCAGTATACACACTTTTCATTTTTAGCATTGTTTTTTTATGTTTTTTCATGGATTTTTGGCTAGAGTTCCCATTTCAATGTTTACAACACAAATCGACTTCACTCCTTTGAGTAAGTTATTCACCTGAACTATTATTATTAAAACATGATATTACAATTAGTTTTATTTTGGCCTGGTTATCATGTAAAATTATCCAATAAACTTGGATTTGTATGTATATCACAAAGAAGGTCACATATTTCTGTCTTTTTTCTTTATAATTACAAGTTTTTCTCCATCTATGTTTTTGATCTAGGTTCTTTTTCCTCGCTGTTTCTTTTCGATCTATATTTTTCTCTTCTCTTGATGTTTCTTTGGTTGAATATTTAATGGATTTGAATTTATCGGATCTTATAAGAATTACAACTAAGTAGGCCATCTCTTCCAACAGGAGATATATGATTATATATAATATTTGGAGAAAAGAGCTATAGAAAAGGCCACTGCATCCTCTTCAAATCAAGAGAAATAAATTCTTTCTGATAGTCCACAAGAAACTCCAGTTATAAATACTCTCAAACAAGAAATTTATGAATTGGAAACACTAAGCAGGGACTTAAAACAGGAACATGGAACATTAAAAGTGCATAATGAAATACAGAGGACCAAAAATGACAATATTCTCTTACATATTTCTCTATGATATGATAAGAATAATGTTGGGTCAATTTACTATGCAAATTAACACAAGTATTTAATTATCAATTTGTGCTTGTAAGCTTGGAAGCATGTCCAAAGTATATGGATTTTAGTTGTAGTCAATTTTAGAAGATGAAATATAAAGATTGGAGGAAATGCATATTACAAATATAAAATTTAATTAAATATTTTATGATTCACTTATGTAATATGTGTGGGATGAGGTTCCTAACTTAGGAGAACAAGGTTGTCCTTTCCTACAATATTACCTCCATGAAGAGAAATCCAAAATAACTAATTAACAACAGTTTACGATGTAGAATATGTAAGATAAGGGGCTCCTAACTAAGGAGATCTAGGTTGTCCTTCTTCACACTTGTGTTTTATTATTGTCACCATTGCTTTAAGACTGGGAATTTAAAAACAACTTTAAACAAAGAAAAAATAATGAATTTCAATTATAGTTCCTGATCAAATAGGAAAATTAAAATTAAAATATTTTTTGTCCCTTCATATCCAGATTAGAATCAAACCAATATTCATGCAACAATTATAATAAATCTTTACACATCTAAATACATCTGAAGCAAAAACTAGTTTATGGAAATTTATGTTAAATTTACCAAGAAGTGCACTTAGCTTGGTGTAGGGGGCCTCCACCCTTGCCTTGCACAATTGAAGAAACCTCAGCTACAGTAACTTCAATCAATCATCAAGCATAAAAAACAAATGAAAATGAACTAGGTTCTTCAATTAAATTTCAGTATTCAAAGAGTCTCAATATCAAATTATACAAATTCTATCATGTACAAGCCTTCAATGGTCTTGGCTTAAATAGGGAAATAATAAAAAAAACTTTAATAAAATGTCTCTAATAGTTATATCTGTCCTAATCCCATCTATCATGGTTAAAAACATCCATTCAATTACACAAATTTTCGAAAATCTCAAAAAATACTAAATTTGACCTATTTCCTAGGGATTTTCTGAAAGACAAGTCATGTTTGACCCATGTTGATCGAGCATGTTTTAGCTCGGTTTGACCAAAACAATAGGTACACGTCCATCCTTGGTTTCAATATTTCCATATCTATGCTCATCTCAAGGTGTCGTGCAAGTATGACTTCGATGGAGCCATTACAAGATTTTTCAATTTTATCCAAAAATACACTTAAAACCCATCTTTTTGCAAAAAATTCTAAAAGTTGAAAAACATAATTTATACACTTGAATATGCATAAATTGGTCAAAATAATGTGTATATGGATGATATGTGGTTGAGAATGATGGAAATTAGATGTGTTTTAATAAGCAAAAATTGATGGAAAATGAGCACCAACATCTCCCCCTTATGACCTTCTGAGTGCTAATGTCTCTAATAACCCTGATCTTGAAGCCTCCATCCATGCAGCCTGTAGAAGATTGTCAATTCCTTCATACTTCCCTTCCTTGTAGATGGTGGTCTTGAATTCTTGCCTTCCATACTTATATTGCCATGTGTTTTTCTCTTTTAGCCATCTGTAACCCTGTTTAGCTATGAGGGATTTTTTAGTTTCAAGTTTGTTAACCTTCTTGGTAAAATCTTTATTATCTTTGATTATCTTTTTGTTGTTTTTCCTGTACATCTTGTTTTCCTTTTTCAAATGTATTTCTAGAATTTTTCTTTCCTCTAACTCCTCTGTTAACTCTTTGATTTTCTTGAGGTGCAACTTTCTTTCCTCTTCTTTTGTATCTTTGGAAAATCAGTGTGATGAGGTGGCCCCTACCTCAACATTGTGAAAGTATAAATCCCTATCCCGAGGCTCCTCATAGACTCCCTTTTGCATTCTCTCAAATATTTCATCAATTTCTTTTAAGTGGGAGGAGGTTCAACAATTTGCACTTCAGAATCCTTTTCCTTAATACTTGTTTCTTCTTGGATTTTCCTCCTACACTTCCTAGGAATAGATAGAAAATATTTGTCCTTCTCAATCATGATACTCTCTTGTTGTTTCTCGGACCTAGTCCTCAAGTTCAAAGGAGAATTCATTATGCTTCTCGTCTTATGTATTGGCTCAAATTTATCCGCTACTTTTTGTTCTTCAATCTGATGTTGGGCTAAAAATCCCTTCCATGTCGAACCTTTACTTTTCATCTAATGTTCTACAAGTATTCTAATAAGCCCCTGATGGTATATGTGAGTTTCCTTGGCTTTAATTTTACTCTTCACACTCTCTATCATTTTGATCATGTTTTTAGAGAAGAAGTAGGGTAGATTAATTTTTAATTCTCCCTTGATATGTTGAAGTAGTCTAATATGGTAGAGGTAGACTACATCGAACATGTTATCACATGTAAAGTACCTCTAAATGATTAACACTAACTCTGCCCAAGGTTCATTCAACCAATCCCTTGGAATGCCTTTTTCCCTATCAAATTATCATTTTCTATGTTTTTCCAAAAATAAAGTCCACCCTTTGTCTTTAAAATGCAAGACTTTGTGGTATTATTCACCTTCTAGTGGAAGATTTAGAGCTTTGGAAATGAAGTCTGAGCTTAGTGGAATAGATAGCTTACCCACCGTGTTGGGTGAGGAACCTGATTATCTTCTTTATTTAGAGGTATCGCTACATTGGACCCAATTTGTAATGTGGCAGCAACGTTTCCCATAAAATGTATGCCTCTAAGGGGGTCCATGGGGGGGTGATGATGATTATCTGGAGCCTCCCCTAGCGAGGGATCAAGGGAAATGCCCCAGAAGCTAAAAATTGATGTAAAATTTCATTGTAAAATGTTGTAATTTTGTAGTCAATCTAGATCATTCATTAGGCGGAGATCTGGCAGTAGAAGTTATGTTTAATTTAGGGTTTTTTCTCTAGAAGGCAACCCCTCGCTATATGTGAGGGAATTTTATTGCATTTATGTAGATCTGTATTCTGAGTGAGAAAGAGAGAGGATATTGTGTGAGAGCGAAGAGGGAATTACAGCGAATATGTTGTAGGTTGTATCTCTTCTGTTTGCTGGATAATATGAAAGGAAGGACTAATTGTTTCTCTGTGGAAGTAGCCCAAATTGGGTGAACCACATATATCTGTGTCTCTCTTGTTTTATGTGTTTTCTCTGTTTATATTTCTTCAATGTATTTTATGTGTTCCATTGCTGTGTAATATATAATTTTCTAACACACTATTGCTTGACCTTGACTATAATTTTTTATGAAATCTTTTGTTATCCTATCATTATGCCCTTTGAACTTCTGAAGGAATCCTATCAATCTTACATGATATAATTTTTCTATGGTCTCTTTTCCCCAATTCTCTACTTTGAATTCACTTGACTATAATCTGGTGGCCAAGTTCTCTGTGTACCAATTAATGTACCCTTGGACTATTAACATCTCCATTATAAACAAAATTACATATATAGATATATCTATGATTCCTTATTCATGCAATTTTGGTTTGTGGATCATAGAAAGTAGGCTTACCTGATCTTTGGAGTTCCTTGAAAGAAAAAATTGACTCCCTTGCTTGAATGTTTCTCAATTCCCTATTTTGTTGTCAAAAGAAGTCCACTATTCTTTTAAAAATGGCTCATCGTGTAAAGAGATGTCAAAAATAGCATAGAAATGTCTCACTTCTTTTAAACTCCATGCTCCAATCTCTATTTTCAATACTTTGTTATGAAAATCTCCTCTCAAAAATTTCACTATGTATAGAAAATCTCATTTGAAAATATCACTTATATATATATATATATATATATATATATATATATAGATAAAAAAAAAAATCTCACTGCGTGTAGGAAAATTTTCAGTGTGTATACAAAATAAGATTCTATTTTTCATATATATAACCATACATGAGGAAATTCAAAACTCAAGTTTGATTACCTGATCTAGAAGAAAACTCATAATTAGATCTAAGTTAATGACTTGTATTCCTTGTTTCTTTGCGTAATTCTTGGAGTTTTTTCGGTGCTAAGTCAATTTGGCACGAGGAAATATTGGCTTTCAATCTTTGTGTTAACACCAATGTTCCTCTACTTATTTCTCCATGACTTTCTTAGCTATTTATACTTCTTATTTATCCACGGCCTCTCTATTTCACTAGCTACTTATTTCTCCACGCCCTACGCAATTCTCCCTCTAATTTTTGCATTTTTTCTCTTACTCTTCTTCTCATGTGGTTGTTTTATGCACAAATATGAATAAACAATGGTTCCTGAGCTTGATTCTAGCTGTGACGGTGGAAGAAAAACTCAACACTAAGATGGGTTTGCATTTTAATGGTGGAAAATAATGTTACAAAGTTTTTTTAATGTATTTTGACCATTTTTACTTCTCCAACTCACTTTCTGACCTACGTACCTGTAGCTTCCCATGTGTTGTTACTCTCACTGCGTTTTCTGCCTTGTGTATGATATGGTGTATGTGCTTTTATTATCACCGTAAGCCATGTTCTATTTCCCTCATTATTCTCTCATTACCCTCTTGATTTTGTAGCATGCTCACCTTTTGGTTGTATATACAATGATATATGTATTCATTCTTTTTTTATGACTTCACTTATTTTGTTGCATTCCTACCTTTGGTTGCATATGCAATAGTTCATATGTCATTTCATCCTCTCCACTTTCACATATTGCATTTCAATTTTTGTTCATGAAGCTTTGTCATTTTTATATGTTCACTTCGTAATTTGTTTTTGAAATGATTATAGGACAGGTAATTTTAAAATCAAATTTCTTATAATGACACTAATAGGGAAAACAAAAATTCTAATGGCAAAGACATTAAGTCCTCATTCTTCAATTAAAAATGCTTATAAAATATGTTAAAGGATATGTAGTGATGTAAGATATGAAATGGTTTTTTATTTATATAGAATATATGGTAGGGTAGTGGATAGGATTATTATTATAATGAAGTTAATGGAATATAGGTAGGATAAAAGTAGAATGGTAAATATAGAATGGTAAGTGTAGTGGAATGCATATCAAGTTAAACTACTTTTAACAATTTCTAGAAAACCATTTCAAAAATCAAAGGTTCTAAGAGAAATTGTTTTTACACTTACTGTACTTGTACAACCATAACAGCTTGATGTCAATGCTAACTGATGATGTTATTTGTGTACTTGTACTCCCATAATAGCTTCATGTCAATTCTAATGATGATGTTCTTTGCTAGTTCATCTTTGATTCTTGATGATGGTTCTTCAAAGATATTTTCTGATGGAATGTAAACAGTAGTATTTGCTTATTTGTTTCCACATCTGATATTGAGTGAACTCCATTTTATTGAGTATTGATTGTTCAGGGCCCTTCTGCAATGTTATTTTGAATGTTGTTTCAAGTCCCTTCTACAATTTTATTTTGAATGTTGTTTCATGTCCCTTCTGCAATGCAACTGCTCAAAACTATTTGCATAGTTTTATTACAATTCTTCCCCCTTGCTTAATTTAAGACTTGTCGTCAAATCATGGAATGCTGGAGGATGATGTCAACAAAATAAACTAAAGAAAAGGTAAACGAAATTGGGGAATTCATATTGGCCAAACTAGTTGGTTTTCCAATATGAATTTGATTTTGTATTGTGTCAGTTTCCTGGATTTTCACAACCAAACTCCTTTATTAATCTTTTTTTATTATTTTTTTATTCTTCTAGAAGCAAGGAAGGCATATCACTATGTTATTCCAGTATTTCCATATTGTTGTCTCTTGAGACTCTTTTCAGAAATTCTTCTTTATTGGTAGGCTTCTTATAGACCTTAAGCCTATGTCCATTGAGTATAAATGAAATTGTTGTTTCATCAATTGTTTTTATTCTTACTGCTCCATTGTCAAAAATTTCTTCTATCTCATATGGCCCAAGCCAATGAGTTGTAAACTTTGCTTTGAAATCTTTGAACTTGGATTCAAAGAGTAGTGCCCAGTATCCCTTGTGAAAAGTTTTACTCTTAATAAATATGTCATGCCATTTAATTCTCTGTTGTTGTATTAGTGATGTGTTCTCTACTGCTTCCTATCTCATTTCATTTATCTCACTTAATTGAACGACTCTCTATTGTTGTTCTTCTGTTAAATCCAATCCCAATTTTACTGCAATTTTAAATGTTTGAATTTGAAATTCAATTGGTAACAGAAATTCCTTACCATATACTAACTTATATGGACTAAATCCAGTTGTATTCTTCCATGTAATTCTGTATGTGCACAGTGCATCCTTTAACTTTTTTGACCAATCTTTCCAGTTCATTTGTACTATTTTTGTCATGATATTTTCTAGAACTTTGTTAATGGACTCTACTTGTCCATTTTCTTAAGGATGATATGGAGTAGACTTTTTGTGTTTAATTTTATACTTTTCCATAAGATCCCTGATAAGATTGGATGTGAACTATGTTCCGTGATCTATAACAAACTGTCTCAGAACTCCAAATCTGACAAAGATTTCCTAAATAATGAATGAAACCACCGTATCTTCTATTTCTCTTGTAACTGCCTTTGCTTGTACCAACTTTGTAACATAATCTGTACACACTAGAATGTACTTCTTTCCATTTGACGCTGGGTTAATTGGTCCCACAAAGTCAAGAGACCATTGTTCAAATGGCTCCGTAAGTACCTGTGGTTTTAATGGCATTTCATCTGATATTGTAGGTCTTCATTTTCTTTAGCATATGTCACATCTTTTAACATAGGCTTTTGAGTCCTTGAAGATGGCTGGCCAGTAGTAACCAAGTTTGAGTACCTTGTATGTTGTCTGCTTGTCTGAAAAATGGCCACCACATGGCTTGTCATGACATGCTTTCAAAATATCAAGAATTTCATCTTCTCTAACACATTTTCTTATCAATCGATCAGAACTAGTATAAAAGAGGTCACCAGTGACCCAGCTATATCTAGCACTTTCTCTAATTATTTTCCTTTTCTGTTTATTGGTGAAATGGGAGTGTAAGATAATAAATAGTTGGCTATGTCTCTAAACCATGGGGTTTTAGTTGTTATAGAATGTAAATTTTCATCTTGAAAATTTTCTGAAATAGGGATTTCATCACCACGTGAATGAAGACTTGACAGAAAATCTGCCACCTAATTATCTTTGCCTGGTCAATCTAGAATAGTGATATTAAATTATTGCATCAATAACAACCATCTAGTGATTCTGCCATTGGTAATTGCTTTGTTCATTACGTATTTAATGGTTGAATGATTTGTATGAGTAAATACTTGATAGCATGTTATATAATGTCTAAATTTGTTAACTACATGCACTACAGCTAGCATTTATTTTTCTATGACTGTATAGTTTAATTTTGTCAGTGTTGGGTTTTTACTTATGAAGTATATGGCATAATTAAATTGATTATATTTTTGTCCAAGTGATTCTCCTATTGCTGTATCAAATGCATCAGTCGATATATGGAATGGAAATAACAAGTTTGGTCCACAAAGAATGGGAGTTATTGACAATTTTTCTTTCAATCTTTGAAATGCATTTTAACAATCAGTAGCCCATCGAAATTCAATATATTTTTCAAGTAACCTAAATAGGGGCATAACTATTTTACTAAAATTTTCAATGAATCTTCTATAATAGCCTGCATATCCCAGCCAACTCCTTACTTCTCTCTGAGTTGATGGTGGCATTAAGTTTACAATAAATTCTATTTTTTCTAGGTTGACCGTGATTCCAGAAGAAGAGTTGTGGTGTCCCAACATTATCCCTTCAGTTAACATCATAAAACATTTCTCATTGCTAAGGGATAGGTTTGTCTCTATGCATCTCTCTAAAAAAAATTCAAGATTCTTCAAATAATCATCAAATGTATTTCTGTATATAGTGAAATCATCCATATAAACCTCTACGCATTCATGAATTAGATTAGAAAAGATTACAAGGACTACTCTTAGAAAAGTAGTAGGTGCATTACATAACCCAAAGAGAAAAATATTGTATGCATATGTTCCCCATGGACAAGTAAATGTTGTTTTATCTTGGTCCTCTAATGCTACTTTAATATGATTGTATCCACTAAACCCATCAAGTAACGAAAAGTATTTATTTCCAGCTAATGAATCTAGTACATGGTCGATAAGTGGTAGTGGGAAGTGGTCTTTCAATGTGGCTTCATGGAGTTCCATATAGTCTACACATATTCTCCATTTTTCTTTTTCTTGGGCACCAAAACTAATGGTGAAACCCATTGAATATCTGAAATAGGATAGGTGAATCCTACTTGTTATAGTTTTGCAGTTCCTCTTTCACTATTTCTTTCATCATAGGGTTCATTCTTCTTTGTGGTTGTCTCACCAGTTTGATATTATCGTCATTATAGATATGGTGAATACATGTCCTTGGATGAATTCCTTGCATGTCTATATAGTCCCAGGCAAAAGCTTTTGAATATTTATGTAATATTGCAATCACATTTTGTTCTTGTGATGATTGTAGATTATTACCAATATTTAGATTCTTTTCTGGTTTGATTTCAACAATTTTTCTTTGAGAATTGGTAATTGAATTGAGAGGAAAAATGCTTTCAAATGAATTATGCAATGATTAAATTGTACGATTTTCCTGAAAACATTGATTTAAAAGATGATATGCAGCTTCATATTGTGTTATTATTAGTTATTTAGAAATATCAGGTTCTAAGATAAAAATATCTATTAAACCCTCATCTTCTTCCTCTTCTCTAACATTAAAGGCTTGAATAATGCTTAAAATAGGCTGAGTGTTTTCTTGTTCATGATCAAGCCATGATAATAAAGAGGGAGATTGAACAAGAGAATAGAGTGTAATATGTTTCCTTCCATATCCATGTGTTATGATCATGCTTCCTGATCTGCATCCAATGAAGGCATATGTTATGGCTAACCATGGTCTTCCAAGAATTAAAGGATGGCCTCCTAATATTTTTTTTGGTTGCAAGATCAATAAGTCTACAGGATATTCCCATGAATATAATGAAATAATGATGTCCTCTAATATTCCCTCTGGTACTACTTTAGATCTATCTGCTAGTTCTAAAATTATAGTAGTAGGTCAAATATTCGGCAATTTCAAATATTTCATAGTTGTTGTTGTCATAACATTTATAGTTGCTCAAAAATCAATTGGAGTATTTGGAACTAAGAAATCATTAATTGAAATGGTAACCACAGGTATCTCAGGATCAATATATTTTTCAATTGTGGTCTTTGTAGACATGCGAATAGCTAATTGGCCAATGACTTGGATTGTGGGTAGATCTCTTTTCTCTCTACCAGTTTTTTTAATGCATAAATCCTTTATTGTTTTTGCATAGATTAGTATATCTTTTTATATATTGCAACAAATTAATTTTGACATAAGAATTCTTTAATTAATGTAAAATATCGAATTCAGGAAGAGAAATTGAAATTGATTTTCTGCTCTACTAACCTCTCTGGATACGGTGGTGTTTGAGTCGTAATAGCTTTTCCTTTCTGAATTTGATTTTCAGATTGTTCTCCTTGTTTAGTTTTTTCTTATAGAATGTTTGTGTAATACTTTCCCAGACCTTAACTAGAAATCTTGTATAGGAAGGATAGAATATGTAGGAAAATATGTTACTTCTTCCACATTATAGGCTGGTTTTCCACTTTGTTACTCAGATTTGCTACCGGTTGAGCTGGTAATTAAGTTGGTCTAGGTGGGGGTTGGTTAGAAGGTAGTTGAGGTCATTGTGGTTGAGTTAATAATGGTGCAAGATTTTGTTGTGGAAATGGAAATGATTGAGGATTTTGCTGGAATTGTTGATATTGAAATGGTTGTTGATGTTGTTGAGGATACATTTGTTGAGATGGCTGAGTTCCATAATTATATCCTCGCCAACCTTGTGCAGGTTGGTTTTGGTGTTGTTGTGGAGGCCGTGCTTTCGATGGCATTGGAGCATTCCATGAATTTTGAGGAGGATACTGATAATTCTAGGGAGTTTGTTGAAAGAATTTTTGAGGAATCCTTGGTTGCCAAGGTCTCCTTGGTGCCATATAGTAAAGAGAATATATTCCATGTAATTCTTCTATTGGATTCATTTGCATTTCTTTAAGCTCTCGACAATTTTTTATTGAATGATTTTCTATACAAAGTCCACACTTGAATGTTATCGAAAGGACATTCTCATAAAAGATGCTTCTTCCTACACTTAGGACAAAAGGTTGACATTGTTTGTTCTTCATATTGTTTTTTTTTTATTTTCTTTTAACACATTAACTTGTGTTCCTAAGATAATCAAAATATATGTTTTAAAGTTTTCTAACAGACTCCCTATTTCTGCTCTTGTTACTCCTCCTGCTGTTGATTTGGAAGCTCTAGAAATTATTTCTCTTTATCCTGTTTTGGATCTACCTCTAGAGTACTTTTGACATAATTTAGTCATTTCATCAAATGGTATACATGAAATACCTCCTTTACCCATTACATTCACAATATCAAATATTCATCTTTTATTCCTTTAAGAGAAATTGTTCTAATGGTATCTGAATTTACAGAATGTTGTTTGGATTTTTGCAGGTTATACAAAAATCGTTCCAAGTATTCTTCCAAACTCTCTTCTTCTTGTTGAAATATTCGAAAAATATCTTCTTTTGAATCTCTAGGCCTGTAATAGGCTTGATATCTCTTCAAAAAAAAATTCTTCATTTCTTCCGAAGAAGTGATAGAGTTCTCTCATAATCCCATAAACCATTTTAAGGCAGTTTCTTTACGAGTAGTACGGAAAAGATGAATTTTATGTGTATCATCAGTATAACCATAAGTTGTACATAAGATATCAAATTTGAACATGAATGAATCAGGATATTTACAATACATTCCATGAAAATTTGGTAAACTGAAGGTGGAATATTCTTCATTTTTACTTCTTCTCCTAGAATTTCTCTAGTATCTACAATTGGAAATCCAAAAGTAGCTTCTTTATCATTTTCTTCATCTTGCCTTTTGGTATTATCATATTCCCTTTTGAGTTCTTCCTCTCTTTTCCTTTTTTCTTCTCTCCTAGCTTCTTCTTCTCTTCTCCTTTTTCATTATTTTTTTTGTTTCTCATATTGTAACCTTTGTTCAGGAGTGAGAATGGTAGATCATTGCCCTTCTTCTGCCATATCTTTTTCAGTAGTTTCGACTATTTCAATAGAAATTTGAGATTCAACTTTAGTTTGTTTTCAAAAATAGGTTGATCTATTTGTTCAAGGATGGATTAATCAATTTGTTTTATTGTTTCTTTTTGTTTTCCTATGGAAGGTATTTCCGTTTGTTTTTGTCTTCTTTTCACTTCATAGACTAACAAAGTTTGTCTTTCTACAAGAGTTAACCTTTGTCCTAAACATTTTTTTCTTTAATTGTTCTAGATTTGGTCTTCCAGTAATTGGTGTGGTTAGTTCTAATAGAGGTAGTCCTGCTTCTACCAATGGTTTAGTTCTTGGGGGGTTTTCCTTCATGTATCTACCCTTTTCATCTCTATATCTAGGCATAAAGAAACATAACTAAAAAAAAACTTAATTTTTATTGTTTTTGTTTATTATATAGATATATATATATATATATAATATATATATATATATTCTATCTTCCTATTTGACTCTCGCTAAGTATTCTTCCTTGAAAACGGTACCAAAAATGTTGGGTCAATTTACTATGCAAATTAACACAAGTATTTAATTATCAATCCAGGCTTGTAAGCTTGGAAGCATGTCCAAAGTATATGGATTTTAGTTGTAGTCAATTTTAGAAAATCAAAAATAAATATTGGAGGAAATGCATATTACAAATATAAAATCTAATCAAGTAGTTTCTGATTTACTTATGTAATATGTGCTAGATGAGGCTCCTAACTTAGGAGAACTAGGTTGTCCTTCCCTACAATATTATTTCCATGAAGAGAAATCCCAAATCACTAATTAACAATAGTTTACGATGTAGAATATGTAAAAGAAGAGGCTCCTAACTAAGGAGGTCCAGGTTGTCATTCTTCACACTTCTATTCTATCATTGTCGTCATTGCTTTAAAACTAGAAATTTAAAAATAACTTTAAACAAGGAAAATAGGATGAATTTCAAATATAGTTCCTGATCAAATAGAAGGAGATTTTAACTTAAATTCTTGTTTGTCCCTTCATATGAAAATTAGAACTAAACCAATATTCATCTAACAATAATAATAAATCTTTACACATCTAAAAACATCTGAAGCAAAAAACTAGTTTATGGAAATTTATGCTAAATTAACCAAGAAGTGCACTTAGCTTGGTGTGGGGGCCCTCCACCCTTGCCTTGCAAATTTGAAAAAACCTCAGCTACAACAACTTCAATCAATCACCAAGCATGAATAGAAAATGAAAATGAAACAGGTTCTTCAATTAACTTTCGGTCTTCAAATAGTCTCAATATCAAATTATACAAATTCTATAGTGTACAAGCCTTTAATAGTCTTGGATTAAATAGAGAAATAATAAACAAACTTGACTAAAATGTCTCTAATAGTGAAATCTATCTTAATCACATCTATCTTGGTCAAATCCATCCATTTAGTTAAAAAAAAAAAAATGGAAAATCCCAAAAAATACTAAATTTGACATATTTCCTAGAGATTTCCTAAAAGATAGGTCATGTTTGACCAACGTTCACTAGGCTTGTTTTAGCTCAGTTTGACTAAATGAATAGGTAAACTTCCATCCTTGGTTCCCAAGCTTTCCATATCTATGCTCACCTCATTCCTAGGTGTCCTGCAGATATGACTTCAATGGAGCCATTACGGGAATTTTCAGTTCTGTCCAAAAATACACTTAAAACCCAATTTTTTTGCAAAGATATCTAAAAATTGAAAAACATAATTTATATACATGAATATGCATAAATTAATCAAAATAAGGTGTATATGGATGGTATATGGTTGAGAATGATGGAAATTAGGTGTATTTTAATATGAAGAATTTGATGGAAAATGAGGGCCATCAAATAAGAAGCTAAAAGAAAAGAACAAATCCCTTAAGAAAAAGTCATAAGTCTGAAGTATAAGATTTTGATGAAGAAACCAAGGATGGAAGTCACTAAGAGGAAGACAAAGAAGACAAATCTAGATGTTTTAGCTCAAGTATTTGAAGGAGTTCAGTAACAGGAAGAGTTCATCAATTTTGAAATATTTGCATCAGGACATGCAATGACCTCCGTGTGGGGGAATGTTGAGCCTCACAATTACTTATTTTTGAAACTCTTTTTCACTCTATCTATTTCTTTTATGCCTTCATAATCACATATTGGGCATCAAATCACAAGAATCATGACATGGTAGGTATACAATTGTCTTGTCTTTCATAAATTGATCATTTTCTTTATTATTTAGTTAAATGTTTACTTCAGCTACCAAATTGCAATGATTCTACATCTAATACATGATTCTGCAACCAAGTCTATGGTTTTACAGGTTCCAAGGTGCCAGCTAGGAAGTGAAATATATGGGTAGATGGAAATTGATGCACTCAATTATTTCCTCCTACTCTCATGAACCAGATCGATGGAAGCAGGTCCCGGTGATGTGGTCAAAGATGAAGTCAACCTCTATAGTTGGCAACAGGCAAGTGAGAACGAGATTTATGCCTCATGATTTGCTTTGATAATAGCAAATCACGAGCAAATTATGTTATGATATCTTTTCAAGTTAATTATAGTTTATGTTCAAAAGGATTAGGCATATAGCTCTAAAAAAATTATTAATATGAGCTCTATAAATATGCCTCTCGGCAAAAATGAAAATGTTGTTAAGGACATGACCATGAAACTTAAACTCTATTTTTAACGATGTGTTTAGAAAAGAATCATTTTTTTTTCTCATGCATGGTTAAGTGTTTGATCAATAGCATGATTTTCTACTTCTCGTGGAGGGCCCCCTCGAGCAGTAAGGATTTCTATTTCGTTTTCATTAGATAGAAATTGTCTTTATATTCTCATAGCTTCCTATTTGTTCGATTAAGTAATTTCATTCTAATGTCTTCCTGATTTGAATTAAGTTCATTCTACTAATCATTTCTTTGTTCATATATTTTGGATGCACATGGATAGAACTTAGAAACAATGACATAGTGTTATACTTTAATCAATTAGGCATAATTTTATCTTTCTTATAGACAAAGGATTTATTTGCAAAATTGGATGTTAAATTTCAAGCATTGTTGATCTATAATTCAAGTGTGAATGTATTCTAAGTAGGAGTTTTTTTCTTTATTATTTTCAAACGAGTATGGTTGATGTTTATATATATGTGTGATGAGATTCAAAAGTAGTTTTTTTCTTCTACAATTGAGTGTGTGTATATATTTCTTATTTATGCAAAGTGTGGGATTAATTTTCATTTACATCAAGTGCGAGATTGATTAACATATATGTAGAAGAGCGAGATTTTCTTTATTTCAAAGAAGAGTGTGAGATTTCTATAAGAAAAAGTAGTTGTAAGCAAGAGAATGTGATCATCATTGTAGATTTAATATTATTTTCTAGGAATAACTAATTTAGTCATAGATGACATGTGCATCTCAATAACTCAATTTAATTTAGAATAAAAGGCTTCTAGAACATACAATGCACTTACACTTCATCAACTTACTAGCCCCGGTCGATAATTTATGTAAGTAATTAAGGTCAATTAAATTTTCAAATAACACAAATACCTGTCGGAGCCTTGCAGTTTGACTCAGCTGAGGTCTACCACCAGGCTAAAGAATGGAGGTATGTTAACATGAACATCGTAGTAGTTCCATTGCAAAGATTACATAAGTTGCATCTGGAGATAATATATGAGTTGAAGCTGCATGAACAACACACATCACAGTTTAAAATTTAGGTAGAAAGAGAGTGAGCTTCATTACAGAAGAAGCTCAACCAGACGATCCAGGAGAAGGATCAGGCAATAGCGCAACAACATAAGATGAAGGAAGTGGTTGAAGCAACATGTTGAGAGATTTCAAACCTTGATGTCTAAGAAGAGGAACTAGTGGAGGAAAAGGTCGTGAACCTTAGCCTTGCAGTGAAAGGATATAAGGATAAAATTGTCGAGGTATAATTTTCATATAAGATGAAGATCAGTGAGCTACAGATGAAGCTACAACCAACCACACCATAGGAAGTGTGAGAGAAGAGGGAGACCAATCTAAAGGCTGCAATGGTTGGCATCTTCACAATAGTTGCAGATTATGGGAAACTTTTGGATGAAAGCTTATAGATTTGGACTTCACTACAGGAAGATATAAATGTGTAGAAACTTCAAAAGGACATTTAGCAAAAGCAGTAGCAGCTAGAAGAGATTCAATAAATTGTGAAGAACTTACCAATCTCATAGAAGCTCATAAAGATCAATGAGGGAAATGCCCTCCCGAAGAAGATAGAGGAGTTAAGGAAGGAAGAGCAAGTTTTGAAAAGGAGAACTCAGCCATGGCATGATGAGGCTCTCCAACTATTCCAAACAGTAGATGAGAAGCTTCAAGAGCTTTGCCAAAGGGAGACAGTAATGGTGTAGAAGGCTACAGAACTTGTGAGAGAAGCACTTCTTGAGGAAGTGTACATTGAAGAGAAGCAGGTCGCATACAGTTTGCAGCAGTTCAACAATTCCTACAACAATATTGCAGCAAATATCATAGGCAAATTGGTTGAGTGATTTGGGACGAGTCACATGTGAGTGTTGGGGGCCTATTGGGCACATCCCAACTTGGACTAGATTTTCTCAAAGACTCCATATTTTGTGGAGCGGAGAGTGCAGTAGAGCAGGGGAACGTGAAGTGGACCGTGCAATGGAGCATTTTGAATATACCAAGCAGTGTGACTGTCTTCGGGGTGGGTTGAATCCCCTCCTTTTTGTAAAACCATGCTATGTTCTAAGGGATAAATGGTTATGGGACCATAGTTGCTTGTTTGAGGGAGTCCATGGTATGTGGACCATGGTATTTTGATGATGTAACCCTTTGATGTAGTAGCATATATAGGGTGAAATAATAAGAATAAAAGCTATCTTTTGTGGTCCAGATCAGTGTTATAGTTGAATTATTTTGATTTTTAGTTTTGTAGCGAAGGAGAGGCTCTGCAGCTAAGTGCACATAGGCTTGAGTCTGCAACTGCATTCATAGACAGCTTGCAGTTGCGTGCGTAGAAAACCTGTAGCTTAGTGCACGGGGCCAAGAAATATTTGTTCTACAATATTTATTATATTAAGTAATAGTTCTTGTGGACGTAGCCCCACATTGGGGTGAACCATGGTAATTTTGTGTCTTCATGTGTATATTTTCTTATTATCTGTTTTAGATTTGTAGTTATTACAGATACATTTAATTTCAACACAATGATGGTTTATGGTTTTAGATGGCATTTTTAAGTGATTGATGTAATATGACAAAGTTATTTAAGAATGTTAAGAGTAAGGAAACATAATAATACCATATTCCCTAGTCCCTCAAGGCTGCATAAACCTCATTCTGCATCCTCCCATAGTCACTTTGAGTGAGACTGTGATCTGCTTGCAAGTCATTGCCGAAAGGGCCACCGATTGAGGATTTTATTGGTGCGTAGTATAGATCGAACCTGGGCCAACCTAAACCAGGCCAGTAAGAGATATAGGCTTAACTATGCACTAAAGTTTTTTTAATAATATAATTTGCCTACCTTAAGCGTGAACGGTGCCCAAGTGACCCAGAACTACATTCAATATTAAAAATAAAAATAAAATCTTATTCTATAAAAGTTATAATATTGAGAATATTTTTAATGAAGGGTAAATCATGGGTTGAGTGTGAATTTAATGACCCATAACTGATTTAAATTTTAAATTACCTTTTTAATATAAATTTTAATATATAATATATATATATATATATATATATATATATATATATATATATATAATATATTATATATATATATATATATAATGATCCATAACTAATTTTAATTTTAATTTAAACTTTTTTTCCGCAAGGAAAAATCATAATTCCGATGATGTAATAATGAAAATTACATGCAATAGATGCTTTAAAATCATATACAAAATTCGTGATCACAGATCACTCTGCAATATTGTCTCATATTGATTATCATGAAAAATCTCAAAAAAGTATATCATTGTTCATAATTCCATATTTTGAACTGTCATTTTGTTCACAAAAATACTAACATCCCTGTTATATATATACAAAAAACAAGATCCAAAATGTTGATATATGAAATGCAAGAGAAATCAATCTGGTGTTGTGCCTAGCTGAGGTTTGTCATCAAAAGGTCTATGATACTATTGATAATGTTCAAGTCTATTCTCCTTAGAAATCGTCAAAACTCCATGATCTTGTTGCACAACCTCCTATAAATTTTCAGAAATTGTGTTCCTTTCCCTATAAGTATGATGACAGTTGATATGATCAAATTGAGATTTTAACATAATAACCTCATCCAACATCTTCCTAAGTGTATGCATGGGACAAAATGGTTGTTTATTAAACCAATTTATAACTATTTTAGAGTCTCCAAACACCTATATCTGATGACACCCTTTTTCAATAGAAAAAAGGAGGATTCTTAGACTATTAAGCTCTGTAAAGTTATTTGTTCCCAAACCCAATCTTATCTTACATTTAAAATCATATTCATTATTGAGGTAGAGTATTTCACCACCCCCACTTCTTCCCTATTGAGATTATCCTTTGAAATATCTCCATGGCTTTACTCGATCAATAGATTCAACAATAATATTTTGAGTTCTATGATGATGCTCTTCATGAGGAATCATATTGTAAATTGCCACCACCTAGGATCTGATATGTTTCGGATGTATAGCAGTGTCATGAAATGTTTTCTGGTTTCTACTAAGCTAGATACCCAATCTTACCAGTAGCAGAATATTCCTTTGTTTGATATTTTGGGTCGCATACCACCATGATGTCTAGACTTCATCGATATTATCCCCTTTCCAACTAAAGTGAACATCAAGAGATTGATAAATCATGTTCCAAGTCTATGTAATATATGAACAATGAATGAACAAGTGATTGATGAAACCCTCATCATTATTAGACAGTGCACACCATGATGGACCATGGAAAGATCTCCTTTTCAGATTATCTCCAGTGGGGATTTTGTTCTATAGTAAACACCACATTAACAATCTTAATTTTTTTGTGCTACTTAGTTTCCATAATTGTCTCCACCACTAGGAAGTGACATTTGTTTCATGATCGACATATATAAACAGATATCCCTCCCTTGGATTAGATTTAAATATTATTAAATCTTGTGCTAATAAAATAATTTGAATATAAAATATATATATGGTTATTTTGATAAACATGAAATTTATTTGGGTAGTTTTGATAAAGGTATAATAATAAAAATAATATATTAAAAAATTGTCTACATGACATTATTTCATTAATTTCTTAATCTTTCCTTACGTGCCTATTTTTGAGTTGAAATTTCCTCTAATGTGTGTTATTGCATCCATAGCCTCACGATACATGCAAGGTGGTTCTTCCTTAAATATATTCTAATACAATACTATGAGGAAGTGATCAATCAACTTCTCCATGACTAATTTATAACCAGACTCTGAAAGCAACTTGCAATAAATATAAACAACATGTTATTTTGGTGTCAAAGTCTAGATCATGCCAGGAAATAATTATGACCACATTTCCCATCCAACAGGTATCGAAACATATATACTTTGTCTTAATTTCCCTTGGGAGGATTCTTTGCATTAGCCACATGGATATTTAGTTGTTGAGCCAACAAATCCAATCAGTTGAACATGTTCCCATCATTGACAATCTGATGCAATTAAAAAACGGAACCTTTAGGTATGCTTACAATATTCTTTCAACCATATGTCTGACAACATTGTAACCACCCATCCAATATCTACCCATTTTCACTACTTTTCCAGGGTAAACATGAGATGTTGGCTCCTATGACGTGACTCAACCTCCTACGTATAGTTAAGGAAGTGTAATTGAAAAACTAAACTTTTTAGTGATCTAGACTCTCAGTCACTTGCACAACAAGGAAATCCAATTACTATAACCCTCAAGTCAAATGGATAACCCTACCTCCCAGTGATTGTAGTCTAGAATTCCCAGTTCTATAAATGCAACCCCATAAACTAAGCCACTTTTTGAGGGATAAGATTCAAAACTCTTCCAAGAACTTGTTAGAAATTTCCATAATGATGAATGACACAAGGAAAAATCCATTAATGCAAAAATTAGTCAAGAACTTGACCTAATCGGGCCTAACCATGACAGACATGTCGTTAAAACTTATGGTGAACATGTAATCTACAGGTCATAAATGCATATCTAAACATAGGGGTCTCATACTTATCTAAAAATCATCAAGAAGGTCTAATGCCCTTGCATAATAGCTAAAATAGCATCTATTAGGTCATGCATTCAATAACCAATCATTTACCAATAAAAAAATAATAAGATCCATAACTAGAACCTATCATAAAACCATGCTTATAAACAACATATAAAAAATAATAACAATGTTATAACAACCATCAAATCCACATCATAAAAAGTACATTTACTCCTAAAATATAAGAGGAAAAGAGCTCTTATTAGCATATGAAAAAGCCAACCAATTCAAGGACTTCCATGTACCACCCGACCATAAATTGGGACGAACCAAATCTTTATTGCATCCAATCACCCCTTTGACATATTCCAAGCATGAATGTGGGACTCACAACAAAAAAACCAGGGCTTCCTCGTGCTTTACCCCAATCCTACCAAAATTAGTCAAGGGAATCCTAGGCTCCAATCAAGCACCTACACGATTAGGCTTTACCGCAATCCTACCATTATCGGTCAAGGGATTCCTATGCCCAAACAACAAACATACACTCTCAGAGTTTACCACAATCCCAGCAAAACCGTTCAAGGGATCACTAGGCCCTAAACAGGATTGGATGCCTCCAGATTTCTTCACCAATACCTTGAGGATTTTTCCCATCTGCAACCTCAGGATTTATCACAATATTTCCATTACTAGTTAAGGGATTCCTAAGCCCTTGAAAATTTTTCTGAGACCACCTAACCTAGTTCTATAACCATCTGAAAATCCAAAGCTCAACCAAATTGAAGAACCCCATCACACCATGGCTATCCGAAAATGGAAAGGCAATGTTGAAACCACTATTACACCTACCAAAACATATGCCAATGATAGCCAAAGAACCAAATAAACACATGCATGTACCATGCACGCAAAAACTAGCCAGGAAATCATACATGAAACTCGATACCTACTAAGAAATCCCACTGTAGTTGCTTGATGCAACTTTTCCTTGCTTGATCCTTTCTTTCCTTTTCTTTCTTATCCTTCCTTTACCTTCCTTTTTCTAATGCTAGAGTGCCCCATGAATGATCTAAGTGTGCAATATTATGCGAGAGAGAGAATTTAGATAGAGCTCTAACCCAAAACTGTCAAAAGGTCATGAACTGATCCTCAAAAGCCCTTTCATCATTAAGGCCTCTATATTCTTCAGGCTCCTCTATTTTCCTTCAATTTCCTCCTTGTTAGCCTCCTGATGCAGCAGGTTACTCATATTTCATGATTGACATTTTTACAAGCCAAATATGTCATACCTTGCATGCAACAATGCTCCATTTTTCTAAATAGTCACCAAGGAAAGAATGCTACTCAAAGTTCATCTACTGCATTCCAATTTTGAAGAGTCATTCCAGTTTTGTAGAATTTTCAGCTAAAGGGAGGTCCAGACAGCTTAATCTTGGTCTCCCTAGGTTTCAATTTCCTGTTTTAGAATATAGAGAATGAAAATCTGTCCAAACAGCTTAATCTTGGCAGATTCTTAGATAGGTAGAGAAACAAAGGAGCCCAACTGCTTAATCTGGGCCCTTGGGAGAAATAAGGGTAGTTTGTAGATAGGAAGGCATAAAAAGAAAAAATTGAAATGTTGGGTCTGCAAGTCTAAGTGCACCCAAA
>APFE030051815.1:0-23872 GCA_000404065.3 Pinus taeda | reverse complement strand
CTGGGAATTACTAAGTCACCTGGACTTTAGTAAGAACCCTCCTTCTGCATAAATTTCCATTCCCAAGTGTTTGGACCCCTTCCAAAACACTAAGAAAACCCTTTCCAAATGCAAAAAACCCTCCCCGCGCATTTCTTTTTGGAAATTATTAATGTTTGTTTAATAAATTTCCAATGCGCCAAAACCCATTTAACCCATTTCCTAAAGTTCAAAACCCACAGCGCCACGAAAAATTAAACCTTTAACGCGCACGCTCTTTTATTAAACTCCGTGCATCTCCCTTTCCCGTCCACCATCGGATCACCCCCCCAAGATCCGACGGCCCTTGTTCGTATCGGGCGCCCTATTGTGGTGGTAGGTTACCACCCAATGTCCAACGGTTTTACCCTCGTACACCGGGATAGGTGGCAGCCTCCCACTGCATCGGGCCACCCCTGAGAGAAACCACCTCGGTACCAAAGGCAGTCCGATGCACATACCAAAACCGCCCTCCCCTCACGTAACAGGAGCGCCACCTCACCCTGCCACGTCGCCTCCACATCACCTCACACTATCTATGCCTGACCCACGTCACCCTCCCACGTGTCTCTGCCACGTCACCCTGTTGTACTGCCACGTCACCTTGATGACGTCAGCATGCTGACGTCATATCTGTACTAGAGGACCCCACTGCTGATGTCAGCATGCTGACGTCAACCGGCGTACAGTTGACGTCATGCTGACGTCAGCAGCCAAAAAACGGAAATTTGCGCAAGCGCAAAAGTCGAGCTTCGGAGCTCCAGAATGAGAAACGGAGGCAGTTTTTGATCCACGATTAGCGCGAATGGGAAATGGGCCATATTGGGGAATCTTTAGGGAATCATTTGATTCCTTGGCCCTTTTTGCACCGAAAAAGCCTGAAATTGCGTGATTTTGCCAAATTAAACGAATTTGAAGACAAAGAGAGACCAGGAACAGAGATTAAAGAGTATCAGATCAAATATGCAGATAGAAAGCACGTCAAAGAGTATCAGGAAGTGGCGAAGACCATCAATGTAGCGGCAAAGTGTATCAGAGGAGATTTTCTCAGGGCTCGAGGAAAATCCAACATTAAAACGAAAGCTCTGAAAGTCAAGAAGGAATTGAAGACACATTGAAGGCTCACCAGCACAAATGATTGCACATTAAACTCACAGAAGATCAGTGGACCAGAACTCAATGCACAGTTATGACATAACCATTGCACCAAGTCACACAGGACACCTTATCAACTCAACTTGATTCAGTTGCCTCTGGCGTAGCCCAAAGGACTTGCATTTAATTCCAGCAACAATTAGGTTTTTAGAAAAAGCTTTTTTCGGCAAACCTGTTTAGGTCAATTGTAATAAATGACTTTAGATATTTTGCTTATCTATACCACCCTAAAAAATGGAGTAGGAGTTGGTTGGTTGATTGATCAGTAGCTTGATCTTTGTTATTCCGATCTTTCTCTCAGGCAGAGACTCGCACTGTAACTGTGATGCTTTCTATAATCAAAGACTGCTGAAAGCATGGATTCTGAAACTGTCTGCTGTGTTTAATTGGCCGAGGAGTGATTGTGGAATTCCTGTTCTTCTACATGGTTCAATAAGTGTTTCTCAACTCTGTTAGTTTTTCATGATTGTTTTATCATCATTCCGCCATCTAAATTGCAGAAAAGAAGAATAGCTTAGGATTTTCTTAACTACACCTAGGCTCAATTTCTGCAATTTTTTATGTTTTCATCAGGAATAGTTATGAACATGCATACTTAAATGATCTTGTTTACGCTGTTTCTTTCACCTATGAATGATAATTTAGGAATTCTTAACTGCTCCTAGATAACCATTCTTTCACTTCTCCTCCCTGTCAGTTTTGATGAAAGATTCTTAGTTTCCTTTCATCACTGACCATCATTCCATCCTTTCAGCAAATTGATAATTGTCTCATGTGTAGCTATCCCACTCCACAATCCTCTTGTGACCAAGAAAACGCACCAGTAAGCCTTAATCCATGACTCCATGCCCAATGGTTTGAAACTTATCACACTTTAACTTGCCTCTCTGCTTGGAATTTTCTACCTGGCATACACCTTCCATCCAAACAAAACAAAAAAAACCCCTGAAACCAACAACTAGCCTAAAATCATCATCACCATAGTTAAATCATTAAGAGGGAGCCCTCTCTGATTGCAGGTGGGCTAGAACCTGCAATCCAAAGATTGGCTTGTGGTTATCTCGGCCGTATCCCTACAGGAGCCTAGGGACAACCTGAGTGATAACAGAGTCCCACATGAAGATTGATAGTGAGGAGCAGTAGGCTCCGAAGGATACAAGTACAAGTCCCTCTATTCCTATTAATCATCCTTCAAACTATCAGGAGGAGTCAATAGAGCCACTAGACATGCCTAGAGATGTTGTTGTGACCAAGAAGAGGCCAACATGGCTTCGTCACACTTTGCAAGATGCAAAAGGGCATGCAACTCCCAGAGATACCTTCAAAGAGAAAAAACAACCTCTGAGTTTCTCAAGTTTTATGGCATTTATGAGCCACATCATTGATTATGAACCTTCCAATTATGAGGAGCCAGTAAGCTAGCAGGTTTGGAAGGATGACATGATGGAAGATTATTAGTCCATCATGAGTAATGATGTGTTGGAGATAGTTCCAAGACTATAAGGGAAGTTAGCAGTGACTTCTAACATGATCTATAAGATTAAGCATGCAACAGATGGCTACATCAAGAAGTACAAAGCGTGGTTTGTGGCAAGAGGATTCTCCTAGAAAGAGGGAGTGGACTATGATGAGACGTTTGCTCCAGACGTCATGTACACTTCTATCAAAACTATTGTTTCTCTTACTTTTGTTATGGGTCCGAGGATACATCAGATGGATGTAAAGACCACATTCCTCAATGGTGTGACTGAGGAAGTGTGCATAAAGAAACCTCGGGGTTTTAAGGTACATGGGAAGTGAAGTAGCTCCTAGAGGTAATTCTTGGCTTGGGAATCATGCCTAGGCATCTGAGCTTTTTTTAAATAAATTTTGTTAGGAAGCAAGCTTGTCATGCAATGGAACTTGAAGTCAGAGAATTACTCTATATAACTAGAAGGAAACGTCTTGAATATTCACAAACTCAATAGCTAAAAAGGATGACAAAAGAAAGTAGAAAAATAAGCAACTCCCTTAGCAAAGTATTATTGAATTCAAGAAGTTACAACTTAGTGCAAAACCACTTTAAACCATTATGCTTAAAGGGATAAAATAGTATTCGTTATAAAGGATCATGAATGTAACAGTTTTACTCGTATAAGATTGTAGGTGTGACTTGCGTAAACCTATCTACCTTACACAGACAAAAACCTACTCAGAGACGCCTTTACGTATTTCAAGAAATAAAACTCATTCAGATCACAAAAATACTAATAAGAAGAAACAAGATGATGTAAAGCTAAAGAAAATAACAAAGGCAAAAAAAAAATTGTAAATGCATCCAAGAACTGAAATCTTTATTGGCTATGAAAATGTCTCACAGACTTCTCGATACAAAAATCATTCCCGACCCTAGCTTCTAAACCCCTTTTCCTTGGTTATTCATTGTTTTTATACATTCCTTTAAAAAACTATTTCAATTACAAGTATGTGACTCACTCCTAACTAATTAATAAATAAAATTACAAAGCAAGTGTGTTTAACATTTCGGTATATTCGTAGCCTCAAAGAGCATAGTGTGCAGTAAGCACAAGACGAGTAACTTGAATTATGATCTGAATCATCCGATAAGAAAGAGGCAGGAAACCAAGACTGCCAATATTGACACAAAGAACTTTAGTCCAAAGTTCAAGGCAATTCATATATTTTCCAGTTGTAAGCTTTTCTTGTGGGGCCCACATTTATTCAACCGCTCGGGTATAATATGTTGTGAGGCCCCATATTTTCATTACAGTTAGAAGCACATTGAGATCAAATATCACTTCATTCGATACATAGTGCAGAAGGGAGCAATGAAGCTCCAATACATATCCATAGACAAGCAAATTGCGGACAATCTCACCAAGCCTCTGTCTAGAACGAACTTTGTATATTTCAAAAACAAGGTTGGAATGATTTTGGATGTCTCCCTCCCAAAGAGGGAGTGTTGGTGTTTTTAAAACATAGAGAAAACATTCTCCCATGGGATCATGTTGATTTGACTAGTGGGGGAATGATACATTCACCCATGGAGCCATGTTGATTTGGTTAGAAGTGAATGTGTTGATTTTTCATGATCTTCTAATATGATAATTACTTTCCAATGATTTCTTCATTAATCCATCTCAAGTTACATTCATCATTAAGCAATTATACATGAAAAATTTCGACACTTAAACAATCTTGAAAGTAGGATCACAAAGAGAGCCAAACACAAGAGACACAATTTTACCCTGGGAAAACCCTAACCAGACAAAAACCCAACAATGTTTTCTTAGGGAAATTTTTCAATTCAACAGAAGTACAATCTAAATTTCATAAGACAACCTGAAAACTCCTAGGGCTAGACAAGCCCTTCTCCCATAAACAACAGTTTCTTTTCTACCTTGTTGGTCTTTGCACATACCTGAGCCAACACAATCTTCTCTCCTTAATGTTTGAAGCTTCTCAGTGCCCTCTAGACCTGAGGTTTAGTCTCAAACCAAGTTGTTAACTTCCTCTTTCTTATATTGGTTGCCTAGAATTTAGGTTAAGGTCCCTTCTTCTTACAAATTGAGGCTCTCGACCTCCTTTAGGGCTTCATCCCTCCCAGAGACACAAGAATTTCGGCCTTCTTAACTCAAAAATCTTCCTTTTCACATGAGTGAACAAAGATATTAATAGATGATGATCCTCCAAATTGATGATTAAATGGAGTATGTTGAGTGTTCCTTTTGTAGTGATTTGGAGTACCCCAAGACTTCTATAAAGATAACTTCAAAATCTTGTTCCAATCTTTTACAAGAATAATGTCAAGGTCTATAAGAACAACTTTAATATCTGCTTTAAATTTGCCCTAAGCAGACAAGGTCAAAATAAACCATAGAGTGATCTCAAGATGACCTTTGAAAGTAGCTTCAAGTTTTCCCTAACCAAGGATGAATTTGGGCTCAGTCAAATTCGTATAGAGCTACAGAACAGGTTCATAATTTTTCTTCAAATGTAGGCCGCAAAAGATTTGTTCAGCAATGCTTCAAACAAAAGGTAGAAATATGCTTAAGAAATCTTACCAAAATTGTCAATAAGGTAGCTTCACAACAATGTCTATATAAGATAGCCAATACTCCAAGCTTGCTTCAGATAACTTTTAGGGCTCAATCTATACAAAAGATTTTCTTATAGTCCTTTTGATGCCACGACTAGGGTGTTGAATTTTCCTTAGGCCCTAGATCTCGTCTAAGGCTAGTCACCCATGCAAACACACTAGGAACCCTCAACTTTTTACCACAGCGAAAATATTCAACAGTGAAATTAATTAAGTACACAAAGATTTTAGCCCAAAGCTCGATTATTTTATTATTCCATCGATAAAAAAATCATGGGGCTCCCATACCAAGGATCATGGCCCTCAATCACTAATATGGTTAATATACATAGTATACAATCTAGGGCCTGGAATTTTCTACTTCAAATCTGCAATCTACCCAATGACAATATAAGAAAATACACACAACTTACTTGTTGGAGAAGCCCTTCTCCTTCAACCCTTTCAATCCACATTTTACTTAAAACCTGGCAGGTCCTTTACCTCCTTTGACTATAGAGAAGCACCTCCTTGTACTTCTCTATCCACCAGCTTCTCACTGAGTATTGGCTGCCCCAAATACTTGCATATATCAACTTCCAAGTAGGTCTACTACTCAGTAGAATTTCCATTCAAAGCCACTATGCATTTTTCTCTTATAGTACGTTGTTCATAACTTCGTTTGTCAACAAAATGAGATACAATACTTAGCAACTCAAAACTCCAACGCATTAGTCCCTTCGCTGCCCTACAGCCATCTCTCTGCAACTAAGCTAACTCGCAACTCTTGTTCCAAGGCTCTGATACTAGTTTTGGCCTCCCTAGGGGGCTTGGCCTACCAAAAAAACACAGCGCAACACTTGTGGCGTTTCGTCCCTCCACAACAATCTAATTTGTGGCTTGTAAGACCTCTTCCAATGGCTCGATCCTCTTCCTTATACATAGAACAATACACAGACCTCCCACAGAATTTAGATGGCTTAACTCAGCTTGAACAGACTCTAATTAGGGCACAAATTATACCCATAATCTCAGTGACATTTCCTCCTAAACTTGGTTTGGACAAAGCCCAATTATGGCATAGAAAACACAGATGAATCTCGACCTTTTCTTGAGCAAACTCGGCCTTCCTTCCAACACAAAATAGACCATAAACTTGCACAATTTCCTATTACAACTCTCTAAGGTTCTTTGTCTTCTTCTTCAACTCGATTTGCTTGTTTCAGATGAGTTACTATGGTGTTTTGGCTCAACCCTCAACCCTTCCTCCGACTTTTCTTCACAACAGCTAGCAGGAACATGGGATAAACTGCCACGTTGGCCTTAGATCATGCCTTCAAATCCTCGACCTTACTCTTCAGCCCCCACTGCCCTTGCTCCCTTGATGACCTTCTTAGAATAGGAGTATCTTGACCTCCTTCAGCAAAACTTGGCCCTCCTAGGGCACTCTTAGTAAAAGAGAGATCATATCTCTCTTGCACATAATGTGTGAGACCTCATCTTAGGCCTCCTCTATTTATCATTTTCCTTGGGTCACTTAGGAAACCTCTAGATCTAGGGTTTTAGCCTCTGGACCCTTTAGAATAACTTATTATTTCTCTTTTAGTCCCATGACTTTGGGTCCAAAACCCCACTTTAGTTAGATCACCCAACAAACTTCTTTTTTGGCAAGTTATCCTTCCTCGAAAATACCTTCCGAGCTACCCAAATTCTAACACTCCCTCTTAGTGAGGAAGGTATTTCCTTTATGCTTCCAACTCCATGACTTTCCTTGCATTCTCATGACCATCCTCGCATGAGTCATGACTTTCCCTGCATAGCCATATCCATGTTTGTATGTGCCACGACTTCTTTGTACTTGGCCAAGATTTGTCTTGCATGGTATTCTCGCATGCAACATGACTTTTCCAGCGTGATCAATGCCTATGCTCGCAGGATCTATGACTTTCCTTGCACCGCCATGAATGTTCTCTCATGGTTTATGGTCGACCTTGAATGGGCTGAAAACTTCTCTATCTCATTAGAACCTGAAGATTCAGACTTCCATAGGGAAATTAATAATCCTTCGCAGTCTCCCTTTCAAGCTAGACTCTCTCTAAACCTACACAAGCTCCACTGACTCACTCTGCCTTTTGTGCACAGTCTGACCCACGTGCTCTTCAAAGAAGCTCTGGTACCATGTTGAATTTTCCTTGAGCCCTAGATCTGGTCTGAAGTTAATCATGCACCAAAACACACTAGGAACCCTCAACTTTCTAACACTTTGCACAACAAAAATCTTCAGCAGTGAAACCAAGTTAAGTGTGCAAAGAGTTGAGCCCAAAACTCTATTATTTTATTAATCCAACAACAAAAGAATCATAGGGCTCTCGTACCAAGGATCATGGCCCTCAATCATTAGTACAGCTAGAATACATAGTATACAAACTAGGGCCTAGGGGCAGACCTTCTCCTAAGAAGCCATGTTGATTTGGCTAGGTCATGCTGATTTAACCAGGGGAGATACATTTACCCATGGAGCCATGCTAATATGGCTAGGGATAAAATGGCCCATGATACTCACATTGCCTACTCCGGGATGGAGTGATCTATATAAATAGATGTGCATGTGAGAAGACATTACATCAACATAGCAAGTTCATGAACTTTTTGTTGTGCAGGAGAAATTTCGAGTAAGGAGAAATATGTTTTCAACTAAAAAGAATACCTCCCTCATTAAGAGGTAGTGTTGATTTTTTGTGCAGCATTGGGAGGTATTCCAGCATGGCTAAGGATCTTCAAGTCAACCCTAGATAAATTATGTAAATTTTTATTTTACTAAGACAAGTCAGCCCATGAAAAAGTCAAGTCAGACAACTAGTGAAGGGACATGTCCCTTGGGTTGCCACACTCCTTTGACAAGTATAAATAAGACATTGTGATGTCTCATTTGAAGAACAAGCAAGAGCAAGTCTTTTCTCTCTTTTCATCATTTTTATTTCTCCTCTTGAGACCACACGTGTGAGAAAGACAAGTTTGACCAATGAGTTTTTCTGTTTGACCAAAATTGACTTAGCTGTTTTTGGGCTGAGTTGACCAGAATTGACCACGCTTGACCTCAGAGGTTAGACTAGATTTGACCGCATGGCATTAACTGAATTTGGTTGTAGAATGGCCGAATGTGCAAAATGTTGAACAATGGATTTGACTGCAGTACTGAAGTTTGACCACAAGGCCAAAGTTGACTGCAATCTAGTTTTGACCATGTGATTGCCTAGCTTTGACTTCTGCGTATTTTGGTTGGTTTGACCAACATTTACCAACAGATAATTTGACCAGTTTTGACTAATATTTGAATTCGATTATTGGAATAAATGTCTAAACAAAATGTTGATTTGTAAACCTTGTTGAAGAATGATTTCTCCTAAGAAATGATGTCAAGCTTTCTCCCAAGTTTGGGTTTCCTGGGACAAAAATATTGTCTCAATTGTGCATGGTTGTCTTTCTATATAATCTTTATTGTTTTTGCTGCATTTACTGTTGAGATTTCCTGAGTGTAAATATTCAATGATAGTAGTGGCATAAAATACTCTGTGAAAAATCATTAGGAATAATTATCTGGCAAAAATTGTACTCTACTGCACACCTTGTAGAATTTCAACAAAAGTTAAGAAAAGAAAACAACTCCCAATTATCTAGTTACTGTGAACACTTTCTAGAGTGAACATGAGCATATTAGAGAGGGATATTGACAAAACAAAGCCTTCTTGCCTAAAGAAATCCATAAAATCAACTATATATGAACCGTTGGCCACAAATAATCTAAAAAGTGGTTTGAGGGCATATTAGGTTGTAATTCCATACCAAGTAAAAATTATGGTCTTCTAATTATTAAAGGGAGAACTACAACCAATAAAACCTGAAATCCATGATATCAAGGAAAAATCAAAACTCTACTGTGAGGATTCAAAGTACTATGGGAAGCATCAATTTTTCTTCCCATAACCTATTAATAAATATATCATAACCTATGTTCGGTAGCGTGCAAAAGTGGATGTCTCTAAAGACTCGGGGTGAAGAACGGATGCTAAAATCTTCGAAGAATCTTTTAGGAAAAAAGATAGGAAAGTGGAATAGAAATCCCACCTCATAGATGGGTGTTGAACACCTGGCGAATGGGTTTTTAAGGCACATAAAAATGTTTCCAATTCAATATTCATATTAAAAGTATTGCTGATATGAAAACCCTGCAGGTATGCTGCAGTAAACATCACTTGACGTGCTAAACAAAGTGCATTTCTTTATAGAAATCAATGTGGTACGGCCTTGAAACATGTTTCTGACCATATGAATATGTCCCACTTGTGGGAAATATGCTTTGTAGTATGCAAAAAAGGACACACATTTTCGAGCCATACAACATCCATGAGATGCATTTCAAACACTAAATAACCTATCTTGAATTGATTTAACTAGGTTTTGCAAAAAAATATTGGCAATTAATGGTAATGTTAAATTCTTGAAGTAAAAGTTGGCACTTCCTTTATCTTTCAATTTTCTTTATCTTTCTTTTGAGATTTCCTTTATCTTTTCTTTTTATCCTTTAAGTATTTTTGACATTACCATTAATTACTTTTAGCATTTCTTTTTATCTTTTTACTTGAATTTTTAACATTACCATTGATTATTTCAAGATGTTTGCTAGTGGCTATGACCTCATCATACTTCATATGAAGAATATAGAATTTCATATCCCATTCAAAAATCAGCAAACTTAACAGCTGTCAAGATTTCAGGATTGGTAGGATTGCAACATTTTCATTGAATTCTATCATGTATGAAGGTATGGGATTAGCATTCAATCAAGAGAATCAAGCTCTTTATGTTCCCCAATGTTGGTGTTGTGGATTGTTGAATTCCTCTGTCATGGGTAATAGTGACTTAAATCAAAATCATTGGTTAGGAAACTTGAGCTTTTCATACCATATTTTAAGGCTTTGATTAGGTGGTTTGATCAAAACTGGGTAGAGTTCACTGATTTCCCTAGAGGATCGAGGTAGATGCAATGGCTAGACAAGAGGCAAAGTGTGATACTAATGATAAAAATCCCAAAATAAACGATGGTGGAACATTACTTATCATTTTTATGTTTGTCATTTGGATGGTCTTGCTCATCTATCCATAATTCTTTCTTTCAAGATTTCAATATAATGTGCTCTTTATATACATACACATACATACATACATGTATATAGCATTTCCTTGTTTCCAAATTTTTGGGAAGGCACATTTCCAGCATATTTTCATTTCAGAAACTCGTACTCATTTCATTGTATCATGCAACTCAGCCCTACACTCTCTTCACATAAACACCTTATTCTCCATGAAATAGATAAAAGCATAAGACTTAAATTTTGTTTTTCTGGTTCTGATTCAACAAACCCAGCACTACAAAAAAAATTACAGAAGAAAGTCATCAGAACATAAGACACTAAAACAACTCCCAACGATATAGTAACTATAAGCATTCCCTACAGTCAAGACTCAATCAACATAAAGCATATTACAGAAGGATATTTGAATACAAAAACTTCTGGTGTAAAAACAATCATAAAATTAATCAAATATGAACCACAGGCCACAAATATCAATTCAATATTTTAAAAACAGGAATTAGAGGAGGTGATAACTCCATACCAGGGCAAAAAATTTGAGCTTCTAGTTATCACAGGCGAAATTGTGACCAAACCCTGTATTCTAGAATCTACAATATCAAGGTGAAATTGGAGCTCCACTGTGAAGATTCAAAGATGGGTTTCTAAAGCACATAAAACCATTTCCAATTCAATACTGATACAAATATAATTTAGATATTAAAGCCCTGCACTTTCTTCACATGAACACATTATCCTCCATGAAATAGATGAAAGCACAACATCTACATTTTGCTTTTCTAGTACTGATTCAAATAATCCAATTCCCACAAGAAAATTTTATAGAAAAAAGCAACTAAAAGTTAAGAAATTAAAACAACTTTGGTAACTGTAAACACTTCCTAGAGTGAATATGAAAGCATATTAGAGAGGGATACTTACAATCCAAATCCTTCTTGCCTGGAGAAATTCATAAAATCAACTAAATATGAACCACTGGCCACAAATAATCTAAAAACAGTGGTTCGAGGTCATATTAGGCTGTAACTCCATACCAAGTCAAAATTTTGGGCTTCTTAATGTTTTAAAAAACGGCCGAGTTGATCCGAGTCGTTGGGATTTTTTGTGACCCGGCAGAAAAAACGGAATGGGAGGCCGAGTCATGACTGACTCGACCGAGTTATTGCAAGACTCGGGTGAGTCAGTCATGACTCGGTCAACCCGGCCGGTTCTGCAATAACTCGGCTGAGTCAATGAATGCGGCCTGTAACCCCAAAAGAAAATGCGATTTTAAATTTTTAACTGTTAGTTGAGTGTTGGGGACTCCTAGGTGTTTTCTAAATTAGTTAAATGCCATTTGGGGTCCATTCCCCTCTCCTAGTATTGATATGCTATTCAAATTTCATAGTAATGTTAAATTCGTAAAGTAAAAGGATGAAAATGAAGATTAAGGAGAATGTCTTAATCTTCATTTTCATCCTTTTACTTAAATTTTTAACATTACCATGAAATGACTCAGGATGTTTGAGAGTGGTTCCGGCCTCATTGGATTCCATATGGAGAAAGTAGAATTTTAGATTTCATTCAAAATACAGCAAACTTATCAATTTTTCAGGATTTCAGGATTGCAGGATTGCAATGTTTCCATTGAATTTTGTCATGTATTAGGGTATGGAACTCATATTTAATCAAGAGAACCAATCCCTCTATGTACCTTGATGTTAGTGACATTGGTTGTCGAACTCCTCTGGGATTCGCTCCCAAACCAGGAGCTTTTGAAAATGTCACTCCCACTCCCGATTTTGCTCTCGCTCCCCACTTTCGCTCCTGCTCCCAAGTAACACTAAGCCAGATGATGTTGGAAACTCTAGTAGTAGCCAGTAGTATTGGTCACAGACTTTTGTTGTAGAGGCCATTTATAGCCTCCTTGGTTATGTGTTTTTGTTTTGATCTCTATATCATCATCGTGTATGTATTGGAGAATGCACTCGGTGCCATTTTGATATAATGGATATATTCATGAGCCTACTTTGATCATATGTTGTCTTCTATCTATATTCTAATGTTGTGTGTTTGGAAACATGAATGAAAATCTTTAAAATTATGTGTTTTTATAAAAAATAAATATTTAATGTATTTTTTACAGCGACTGAGTCACTGAAATCGAGTCGGCCGAGTCGATACTGAGTCAGAGTTGGAGTCGGAGTTGGAGTTTTAAAACATTGGTTATTACATGCAAAACTGCAACCAACAGACCCCAAAATTTGTGATATCAAGGTGAAATTGGAGCTCTACTGTGAGGATTCCAAATTTCATTTTTTCTTCCCATAAACTAGTGGTAGATATATCACGATTCACAACCTCTGCCAAGTTGTGTGCAAAGGTGGATGTCTCTGTTAAATTTGGCAACTAGGGCCAAATTCCACTTCGGCCAGCTCCGTTGATGGAGATAATCATTCCATTAAATTCCTCTTTTCGAGAGCACCAAATTGATATAAAGATCATCAAATTCGGCTAAGGAGAAGTATGATTTTGAATTTATTTTCTCCCATGTAAAATTAGCAAGGTCGGCCTCACCTATATGTCGGCTCAATAAGCCCAATAGTCACGTCTCTTGACCATAATGAATTGTATATATTGGAGTGTCGTCTCGCTCATTTCACACATCAAACGGGCTTTGTTTTTGTCTGAAATAGCCGAGATTTTGGAGGATAAAGGGCTAGTTGTTTTTGGGTCTCTCTCTTCTACATCAAGGTCGAGATGCTTCTGTCAAGTAAGCGACAGGAGATGAAGGAAATTCTGGGTAGCTCTCACCATCTTTTGCTGGCCCAAATCCGTCATGAAGGTAGCCGTGGATCAGAGGATTATTTGGAAGACAGTTTATGGCCGTCTTGTATGAGGATGATCTTTTGCAGGAAGGCTGCAGCTCCTGAGGTTTGGTTCAGTTAAGACGCAGGCCTAAATGAGCTTGTTCTGCAGTCACAAGACTGCTCAGATATGTCACTATCTTCAGGAGGGTTTTGAGGGCTTAATCTATCTCAGATCAGCCCTAGAAACTAGCGAAGGGAAGCTCCTAGTATGCCTGGATAAACCGCACTTAAAGTAGGTGTTTTGAATCAGTTAAGCAAGACAACTGTGTATTCTAAGAAGCCCTAACCAGACCATGGGTATCTACAGAGAACAAAGTGCTGGAATGACAACCTTCTGAGCCATCTTCTTGTCTAAGGTTGGATCTTTTTATTGTCAAGTCATTTTGACTTTAAGTTATTGTACTTTCTCTCTCTGTTGAACTTTTGATATTAATAATAAAAAGATTTGATCAAGGGTTTTCCCCATCTTGGGGTTTTGTCCCTGGCTTGAGCCAATTTATTATGTCCTCTTGTCTTGGCTTGTCTTCATTATTTATTGTACATGTTCTTTTCTTAGTTATTGTTATCATAATAATGTTTCACGTGATTGCTAATGATTTAATTATTGGGCTAATGAGAGAATTGAAACTTATGCCTTCTGCAAAGAACATGTTGTCCTAAAACTTAACAGTCTCTAAATACTTGGATGAAGATAGCTTGATTGAAATAGTTGGCAAGGTCTAGAAGAAAAAACTTATGCTTTGAGTATGGTGGCTTCATGTCCAACACAAAGAATGGATGCTGAAAAATCTTCCAAGAATCCCTTAGGAAAAAAAATAGGAAAGTGGAATAGAAATCCCACCTGGTTGACAAGTGTTGAACACCAACACTTACAGGAGTGGATGGCTCCTCCATGAATGAGAAAATAGAAGTAGAAAAAAAAAACCTGGAAACAAAAAAATAAATCTGAAGCGGAAGTTGCCAGCTTGAAGCAGATTATGCTAAGCCCCCACCTAATATTCCCTAGGAAAGAACACGAATGGGGTGAATTCAAGTCAAGAAGTGAAAGGGAAAAGGGCATCACACCCAATGGAACAATCTTCCCATTTGGATCAAGGTGTTTGGATCCCATATAATCCATCAGTAGTGAAACCAATAAAGGTAAAACCATTGGAAAAATCCAAAAAAGAGATATTCAGAATATCAAAGACATGTGGTTTCAAAGGAATTGAGATCAGATAAGACATAAACAATCCTCACATTGGGATCAAAAGGTTTGGCCCCTGTAGAGATGAGCAGTAATGCAACCAAGAAAGTAAAATCATTGGACAACTATTAAAAAGAGATTTTCAAAAAACAAACGACATTGAGTTTTAAAGGGAACTGAGACAAGGTATGGCATACTAAGAAGATCGGAGTATTTTACTGTATTTCAATTTTGATATGGAAACTATTTCAATGAAAAATAATGGAAAATTCATATGAAAATGCTACTCATTAAAATTGTTATCGTGCTTTTTTCTAATTTTGTCACAATTTCATAGCAAAGGTTTGACACAAGCCTTAGCAATATGTGTGAGAGATGCTGCAAAAGAGTGCCCGCTTGTTTACAAGAGTAATGCCACGTTAGCATGCATTTTAATACAACAGATATTTCTGTATCAAAATTTTGCATAAAACGTTCGCACTTATATGACTGTAGAATCTTTTGAATCAAGCAACGAAGGAATATTCATTGATAAAGAAAAAGCTGGCAGTGAAGACCATGTTTACCTCTAAGCAATGCCTGTTCCAAAACCAATTGCATGTAGTGCAACATGGGCATTGCATTGAAAATGAAGATAGTCGAGATCGACGATTGTGCCAACTGCAATTTTATGCCACATCGGCCAGCTCCGCTACAACTGCGTATCCTTGATTTTCTACAAAGCACCATCAAGACTCACATTGGTCATGAAATCATATTTTAATAGATGGGCATTGTGCTGTGAAAATATAACCTTGCAATACCTCAAGATTTATATGCCTGACTATGCCTATAACCTACAACTCATCCTGAATCTGTCTCATGATAGAAGTACTCATCATTTCATGGGATTCCGCAGAAACAATCATTCCATTATCAAGTTTGGTCTTATAATCCCTTCCATTCGATCTGACCCTGGAAAGGTGGGCAACCAAAAAGGACACAAAAATCAGCAACATCTCACTGATTGGGCAACCAATAAAAAGCGTACTATTTCATTGGAAACATCCAAGAATAGAAAAGAGGGAAACATCTGAAAAAGGAAACATCTAAAATATATTGCTTTATCTAATTATGCAGTTTGATTTTATCTTTTGTAATAAAGAGAATGATTGCGTTGTTTTTAAAAGGCTCATCTCTTCTTCATAATAAAGTAGTGGTATTGTTTGCAGACCTGTGTTATTCCAGTGTTTGTGTCTACAGTCTGTTTTGTGATTCTCTATTTTATTAATTTTCAGATCTGCAAGTAGATCAATTGGTATCAGAGCATAAGATCTTGGAAGCCATCCACCTGTTTGAAGGATTTTTTTTTTAAGGGTCATACATTTCACTCCATTCAGTGGATGAAAATCATGCTGCCCCGTCAAGAGTGTCAAGAGCCCTCCCATGCAGACTCGCCAGTGAATGATTTAGCTAGGGCTCTTCAAGAGCTAATTACGCTGCAACAACAACAACGCCCTCCAGGGCAAATGTAGCTTGATGCACGCTTTCAACTGCCCAAATTCTCAGGGCAAATGAATGGTGAGACTGTTGATTCTTGGATCTGCAGCCTCTCCAACTATTTTAGAACCTATCCAACAATGGACAAGGAGATGAAACTTCAGATCGCCAGTCTACAATTGGAAGGCCTAGCACAAACATGGTGGGATACTCATCTTGAGAATATGTCCTTGGTTGTGGAACTTGGAGAACAAGCCGAGACCAAATCGACACCTATCACATCTTGGAATCTCTTTTGCGAGGCCTTACGTGAACGCTTCTATCCTCCAGGATATATACCAAATCTCCTTGCCAAATGGTTGCAGCTTCGACAACTACCCAATCAATCAGTGCAAGCCTACATTGATGTCTTCTGCAAGTTTCGCATTCAACTCCATATATCCGATCCAGACGAGGTACTAATTATCAAATTTAATTCTGGTTTGCTAATGCTTCTTCGTTGTGAAGTTGATTTGTTTGATAGTGCTTCATTAGACAAGGCCTTTATTCGGGCCCTGGTGGTGGAACGCAAAGTGGGTACTCGAATCCGATATCCTCAAGCCAGAAATGGTCCATCTTCCTTTGATTCTTCTAATGTCGCCTCTGCCTCATCCCCCACACCTCACCACACCCCCTAGTGTACATTTCACAAGACCAACTCACATGCTTTTGCAGATTGTCGAGTATTGAAAAATCTCCGCCCCCAGAAAACTCTTTTTACAGAGGTCGAACAACCAAAGGCCACTACCCCACTTCCAGCTGTTTCTCTCGAAAATCCGACTAAAGTGGACCCCTCTCTCATCCTCATGACTGCTAATGCAACAAACACCTCTGTTACGCCTTTGTTTACCCATAATTGTCAAATCAAACATGAGTTGGCCAAGCTTATTCTTGACAATGGGAGTCAAAAGAATCTTGTGTCACAAGACTTAGTTGCATGCCTTTGCCTTCCCACCACTCCTCACCCCCACCCGTATCAGCTCGGTTGGGTCAGAAAGGACGGTCCTCGTCTTACCATCTCACAATGTTGTACTGTCACCTTTGCTATTGGACCTTTTCATGATACTGTGGTATGTGATGTTTCTCCTCTAGATTGTGCTGATTTATTGCTAGGAATTCCATACCAAGAGGCTCGACATGCTGTTTATCATGCTACAGATCACCAATACCACTTGCAGCACGATGGGCGCACCTATTTGCTCACATCCTCAGCTAGCACATCAACCCAACCTTCCATTGGCAAATCTCCCATTATGAGAGTCAATTTAAACCAAGATGTTTCTTTGTGCTTGGTTCGCCCTGTCAAGCCAGACAACCTCACCAATCCAGTCCCTCCTTCAATGGCTCCTCTACTCCATGAATTTGCAGATGTCTTCACCCAGCCCACAGGGCTGCCTCCAGTACGCTCTGTTGAACACCACATTGATCTTATTCCTGGCGCTTCCTTACCCAATGCCCCATCTTATCGCCTTGCTCCTCGAGAGGCAACTGAGATAGAATGCCAAATTGAAGAATTGTTGACATCCGATCATATTCAGACGTCATCCTCGCCATGTGCATCTCTAGCTTTTATTATTCCAAAAAAAGATACTTCTGAATGGTGCCTCGTGACAGACTATCGAGCCCTTAATAAAGCCACTGTTAAAAACCGCTACCCCCTTCCCCGCATTGAGGATTTGTTGGACCATTTACACGGGGCTTGTTTCTTCACAAAGATGGATTTAACTGCAGGCTACCATCAAGTTCGCATGCATGCAGCTGACACATGGAAAACTACTTTTAAAACAAAGTTTGGGCTATTTGAATGGTTGGTCATGCCATTTGGACTGACCAATGCACCAGCCACCTTTATGAGATTCATTAATGATGTTTTCAGGGCACATTTGGGTAAGTTTGTGGTCATCTACCTTCATGAAATTTTAGTATTCAGTAAATCTTGGGAAGACTATCTTCAGCATGTTCGCACCATACTTGAGTTATTGCGAGCATATCACCTTCAGGTCAAAGAAAAGAAATCCTATTTTGGACAAACATCAGTTCAATATTTGGGATTTATTATTGACAACAAAGGGGTTCGCCCAGATCCCTCTCATGTACAAGCCTTGGCGCAATGGCTAGCCCCTTCCAATCCACATGACCTCAAGAGCTTCATGGGAGGTATTAATTTCTACAGAAAGTTTGTCTCTCATTTTTCACAGTTGGCTCGCCCTTTGCACCAGTTGTCTCATCAAGCAAAGTTTATTTGGGATGCTGAATCTGAGCAACATTTTGCTCAACTCAAGAGTGCCTTATGCTCTGCTCCTGTTCTTCACTTGCCATATATGAATCAACCATTTGAGATGGAAACTAATGCCTCTCAATTCACCATTGGAGCTGTTCTTAAACAGGGAGGCCACCCTATGGCATACCATTCTGAGGCACTTGCGGATGCTAAGCTCATGTACAACACCTATGACAAGGAATTCTATAGTTTAGTGCAAGCTTTGAAGCAATGGCGCCATTACATTCTTGGCAAAGAGACCATCCTCCATACAGATCATCATCCGCTAATCTTCATCAACTCACAACGAAAGATTCAAGAGCAATGCCATTTAAAGTGGGCTTCTTACATTCAACAATTCCATCTGGTGATTAAATACAAGAAGGGGACAAGTAATAAGATGTCTGATTTGTTAAGTCAACCGCCTGCTCAGGTCCTACACATTCTAGAGGTGCGTTGTGCTGCATATGATGCTTGGAAAGATATGTATGCAACAGATCCGGTCTTTGGTGAGATATGGGAAGCTTTACAACACCCTACAGTCATCAACCAAACTCCCTTTCTTGATTATACCATTCATGATGGTTGGTTGTATAAATTGAACCAATTATGTGTGCCACAATCTGATGATTGTCTCATTCTCATCCGTGAAGCACATGCCTCTTCATGCGGAGAGCATTTTGGCACAGCCAAGACCATTCTCAATCTTCAACGCCACTTCTATTGGCCACTTCCTGATCTAAACAGGGAGGAATTGGGCAACCAAAAAGGACACAAAAATCAGCAACATCTCACTGATTGGGCAACGAAGAAAAAGCGTACTATTTCATTGGAAGCATCCAAGAATAGAAAAGAGGGAAACATCTGAAAAAGGAAACATCTAAAATATATTGGCTTTATCTAATTATGCAGTTTGATTTTATCTTTTGTAATAAAGAGAATGATTGCGTTGTTTTTAAAAGGCTCATCTCTTCTTCATAATAAAGTAGTGGTATTGTTTGCAGACCTTTGTTATTCCAGTGTTTGTGTCTACAGTCTGTTCTGTGATTCTCTGTTTTATTAATTTTCATATTTGCAAGTAGATCACAAGGTCTGCTTCATCTAGGCCACCCTCTTGCCATAAATATGATATAATCTTGGAATCGATCCTAGAATCAAATTGAAATGGACTCCTTTATCAGAAGCATCGTGTTGATATATATCAGAGCAGCCATCATAACACATGCTACAACCCCAGCACCTGCAAAACCAGTAAGGCTGCCTAAGTCAATGGCCAGAACCAGCATTTTGGGCTTACTTTTTACATTATATACATTTGGAGGAAGGGTACGGGAACTGTGCTGATGTTTATTTCTCCAAAACAACATGTGGTACCCCAAATTTCTCCTAAACCCACCATAATGATTCAATGATGAAGTACCCAAGTGGTCATTGCCCATTTTTCTCGGCTGAAATGAACCCCAACCCTTAATCCAATAGATGCAAGATACTCGCATCCATATATGCGTATAGATCATTGCCCTAGGGCATAAAGCTCTAATTTTGATCATTTCTATTTTATTTCCACATCTTGAAATGAACAGAATGTAGTTTTTTGGCTTCTTAAAACAAGTAATGTCAATGGCACCCTCCCTCCCTCGAACTTTGTGTCGGGCATCGGAATCAAACCCTCTGTAGCCTCTTCGTATGCATGTGACATCCAAACTTAGTGTTAAAAGCAAGGGTTTATTGCTTCACAATCAACCCTCGATGCTTTGTGCCCTCCACTGTTGCTGCCAACCACCCGTCAATTCTCTGTAACATGAATTCTTTGTTTGACGCACTTGAAATATCAAACACTGGTGCCATTGCCAAAAGGTTTCAAAGGCTTCCAAGAAAATACCTATATGTACCAAAACTTTCTATTTTAATTGCTTTTGTGCTTTTCTTTCGTACCGTTGAGCGTTCCAAACGTGGTAGCATCATTGGGAGAGCCCTCAAGTTTATCATGCGAGGCGTCTAGACCAATTTAATTACTCGATCGTTTCTCCTTTGCTATCAAATGTGTTTTGGTTAAAATATTTATCATTTTTACATGGAAATGTTTTTATCCATTAATGTTGTTTTTGTCATTTTGATGTGAAAAAATTAAACATTTTATATGTTTATGTGGAAAGCAAGCATTATTTTAGGGGACGGATGCCTAGAGATCTTTGTGTTTGTCGAGGTCATTCATGACTAACCACATGTTTTTTAACCCAACGAATCTTTCATTACCAGTTGTCTGTCTATTGTGGCAAGCCCTCGTCTCCCATGACATGGCATGGCTCGACGATGCCCTAGTTTCAGCTTGCACGCATGGTTTCGAACATTCAGGCCTTCCTATATGTTCATGTGACAAAGAATTAGGTAGGTTGGTTTAGCTCAGGATCATCATAATGTCCACTAGCAGCTTCGTCATTGGGAAAATCTCTATAGTGGGAGCCCTTTCCAATTGCACCGAATTAAAGGTATTAGATTTCTCTCACAATCACCTTACAAGTACGTTGCCTATTGCCGTCGACCAACTTTCTCAGACTTTAACATTACTTAATATAAAGAAAAACTCCCTTAATTTCTCCACACACCAAGAAATTGACAATCTCTCTTCCTTGACAACATTATACATGGGTAGAAATTCCTTCATTGGTGTCATTCCTTATTCCATCACAAACCTCCTTGATCTGTAAGTTCTCGATCTAAACATTAATAGATTAGATGGCAACTTTACTAAGAAATTCCAATGAATGAACCAGAGCCTCACATATTTGCATCTCTCTGATAACAAGCTATCTAGATCAATTCCTAGATCATCGACACACTAAATAATCTCAAAGCTTAGGCATGAACATATTTCAAGGAAGAATACCCCCCCCAAATTAGACAATGCAAATATCTAGAGCTCTTTGATCTCTCGCGGAACAATCTCTCTAGTGACTTACCTTCGAGGTTGCAAATCTTCAAAACCTATGCCTTATAACAAACTCACTCTTGTCACAATTGGCTTGAGCCCCACCAAACAATGTGCAATGTAGCCATGAAGAAGTATGATGCATCTATAATTCCACCTATTTATACATATATATAGATATATGCATCAATAAATATAATGGGTAAATGATATCAAGATATCTATATGCATAACATCTTCAATACCTTTTCGCTCTCAGCATGTAGTATGTATGTATGGAAGCTATAAACGTCCAAAAAATCATAATTCAAAACCTTTTCGCTATCTCCATGTAGTATGTATGTATGCAAGTAAGATATGTCCAAGAAATCATAGTAGATTTTTTTAGTGAATATATATGTTTATCAAGGTTTTGATTTGGATTGATGGCAAATGAGCAATGGTTATTCTTTAAAAATACTTCTTGATTCTCAATATGGACAAAAAGGTTTATATTTTATAAAACTTTTTTCATCAATTAGAATTTAGTAAATATGTATCATTTCTTCTTAGAAATTTGTAAGACAAGGTCATTGTTAAGAATCTTACACCCAACCCTGGATGCGAGTGTATAGACAAGATTCAATTCTGATGGGACAGGGGTGGCGCGAGGTAGGACGACACGTGCCTACCCAGTACAGAATGGATACATGGTTAATGAACGGAGGCTCTCGGTATTTGGATAGTGCAGGGTTCATTTGTTTCATGTCAAGCGGCTCTAGATCTTCCATCTTATCCGACGATCTGGTTAATGCATTCACACGCTCCGGCTCATCTCAGACCTCAGCTCTATTCATTGCAATAGTAATGGCGGATGATTCTCGTGGTGTGATGGAGGCAGATACTTTAAGGCTCAGTTATGAGCTTGATGTGGAGACGCTTTCGACGATTCATCAGCATAGCTATCCTGCCTCTAGTCTTAGCAATGGTTTCTTTCTTTATAATGTCAGCTCCGTCATCTCTGCTGCCTCTTGTAGCTTGAAAGTGGAGGATGCTCCGAAGCTTTGCTCTGGTCTTTCTGCGAAGACGCTTCAGTCATTCCCTTGGTTTTTCTCTTGGGCCTCTGGCCTTCGCTTTATCATCCTTCTTATTTGCTCTGGCCCTGTCATTGCTGTTGCCCCATGTCGCTTCTCTCTTGCTATTTCTGTCTCCCCAATGCCTCGTCGGTGCCATAGAATGCAGTCCCGCAGGGGCCATCCTCGGTGCGTGCATTCCAGCCCTTCCTCAGACTCGCCTTCCCTCTCCAGTGATTTCTCTATTGGCCACTACCCTCGCACCCGAAGTGGGAGAGGGCGTCTTCTTGCTTCCAGCTACTATCTTGTGCCTTCTCCCTCGTCTGGCTCTGCGCTCTTCACCTTCAATAGCTCTCTGAACCACCCAAGGATTACCGCTCACATTTCGGTGGTCTTCCATGAGGAAGCCCAGAAGGGCGAGTCTAGCTCTCATCAGGAGGGCCCTGGCTCTGTTACTATTCCGACTTCAAACTTCTAGATGGGGATTGGCAGCGTGTCTTTGCAAGCTCCAGATGCTCAAGCTCGCAGCGCTCAGGCAGTGGTGATGGCGCCGGTTGAACCTGGTCCTTCCAATTCTGAAGCTGCTCTTGCAGGGGATATGCCTAATACAGGTTGGTGCCGTATTGTTGAAGAGCCTCCAGATGATTAGTCTGCTCACTATTGCCTTGCTAACGTGCCATGCGGCCCATACTACTGGGCAAGTTTTTGTTCAAATTGCTATGTGGAATTTTAGTACATTTTTGAATTTTTGTAAACTCTGCAATATCAAGAAGATCATAACTTGTTCCCCTGCATGGGTTTTGATAATGGGTTCAAGACTGAGCTCCCTGACATGGGGTAGTCCACTTCTATGCTTATCTTGTGAACTATGCCTCTCTTCAAGGCAGTGTTTTTGACTTCGGTCACGTTGTAATTTTACTCCCTTTATGTTAATAGATCAATCTTATTTAGAAAAGAAAAAATCTTACACCCAAACTGTAAGACATAGTCCTTGCTAAGAATCTTAAACCCTACATGTATATTGTTTATATATATATTAAATTATGCAACTTTAGATAAGAAGTAATATCATAGGAAACTTTACTTATATTTAAAATTTGTACATAACTCTAATGAGGCTTTACTAAATGCCTTGCACCAATTGCGTTTTCTTATTTTGGAGATGATCACAACCTTCTCAAATATATTTTTTTTTTAATTTTGTAAATAAATTTAATATAAATTATTATTATTTTTTAATTTTTTATCCAAAGCATCTCATTTTTTTTAGTTCATTTATTATTCAATTTGATATATATTTTATGTTTAATATATAATTGAATATTTAATAATTAACTTTTAACAGATTAATTATATATAGATGAAATTGTCTAATTTATAGAGGAAATAGTTTTTTCCACTAGAATTCACCAAAATCAGACAATACAATTTCAAGATTTTTGTTGTTGTTTAAAATACGATTTTGAATGCATAAATGAATTCAGCGCTCTGAAAAATCAGTTCTGCACTCAAATTATGCAGAATAAACAATTTAAACTCAAGTTTTTAAAAATCTCTGATAGATTTTGATTAAAATTAACTAGGAAAAATGTCTTGGAAAAAAACCATTTCATCTATAAATTAAACTAAGCCCATATAAATATGCAAATTTATAAATATACTTAAAAAACAAAA